>JAJHUR010135994.1:0-176994 GCA_027495735.1 Lutjanus campechanus | reverse complement strand
AGTGCACAGGAAGAATCAGACCAGAAACCAAACGGATGTTAAATTCCAGTTTTACATCTAAATCCCACTTCCAGAAAAGTTATGGTTAGGGTTAATGTGTGTGAAATGTTAACCCTAACCATGTGTGAAATGTAAATAAAATATAAATGTAAATAAAAACCCAATGCAATGATTTGCAGATCATTTCAACTTAAATTCAAATGAATAAAGTACAAAAACAATATATTTCATGTTCAAACTGATAAACCTTATTGCTTTTTGTAAATATAGACTCATTCTGATTTTGATGCCTGCAACATGTTTCAACAAAAGACTGGGAAAGTTGTGTAATGCTCAAAAAACACCTGTTTAGAACATTCCAGGTGATAGTATCATGACTGGGTATCAAAGGGGCATCCTTGCAAGTCTCAGTTGATAACAAGCATGAACAGGACAAATTTCACTACTGTGGGAAACCTGCATGGGTAAATAGTCCAACAGTTTAAGAACAGTGTTTCTCAGCACAAAATTGCAAGGAATTTAGGGATTCCATCATCTGTAATCCATATCATTAAAAGATTCAGAATGCAGGAAATCGCTACACATAAGGGGCATGGTCGAAAAACAAACATGGAAAGCTCATGAACTTTGACCCCTCAGACGGCACTGCATTAAAAAAATGACATGGGTGTATCAAGGATATTAGTACACGGGCTCTGAAACACTTTGGAAAACCACTGTCAGTAAACATAGTTTATCACTGCATCTACAAATGCAGAGAAAGACTCATGTAACGCAAAAGCCATATATCAACAACATCCACATTTCAAACATTCGATCATGGACGTCATGTCCTCTGGCTAAACAGGAAAAGGATCATCCAGATTAATACCAGCACAAAGTTCAAAAGCCAGCAGCTGTGATGGTATTGGGTGTGTGTTAGTGCCCATAGCATCATGGGTAACTTGCAGATTTATGAGGGCAGCATTAATCCTGATAGGTACATACAGGTTTTGGAGAAACATTTTTCAGGGATGTCTCGACTGGCCTGCCTGTTGGAGACCCCAGACTAGCAAGAATGGGAAAGAATTTCACTTTCAAAACTTCAACAATTACCGCCTTAGTTCCCAAAAGCTTACTACGTGTGGTTAAAATAAAACAATGACATGACACAGAATGTGTACATTTACAAAAAAAACAGTTTGAGCATTAAATATCTTGTCTTTGTACTGGATTCAGGTGAATATAGATCAAAAAGCATTGCAAATCATTGCACTGTTTTCATTTACATTTTACACAGCGTCTGAACTTTCTAAAATTGGGGTTTGTAATTCATGATTCAAATTACACCTGACAAATACTATCTAGTGTCATAAAAAGACATTCAAAATCTTAGTGCAATATATGACAATGAATTTGCAGACTTGCTTTCTTGAGATGGGTTTGCCTTTAACTTATGTTAGCATTATATATGTTGGAACAATCAAACCCAGCAGGCAAACAATAAAACTTGAAGACAGTGAAAAGAATAATGTGTATTCAGTCATGCTTAGTCGTGTTGAGCAAGTTTTGCGGTCGGCTGCTCCGCTGGATGCACTGCAGGCCACAGTAAGTGTAGTTAACGTGAGGCTCTGTATGTACAACTGTATGTGTGTGAAAGAAAGAAAAAAATGTTTAGCACCCATAACCAAACATACAACAGATGTCTGATTTAAGAGGGCTTCCCCATGTGTGTATGTTTGTGTGTGTTCCTCGAGTTGATACGGATGTCAGCAGCAGTGTCATCACTGCAGCAGACATTACACAGCTGTCGATGCCACACTCACTGCAGCCATCTTAGTATCAGATCGCACGCAACTTGCTGAAAAGGAAAAAAGAGTTAACACTTTTCTAAACGGGTCTCTGGGGGGAAATGCAGTATGATGTATTTCCACTAAAAACAGGTGCTTTCCTCTGAGACCCCAAGTTGTGCTCTCCCTCTTTTCCACAAAAATCCTGCAAACTGTTTCCACCTTCTGATTTATGGCTCAAGTTTCTTCTCCTGCAGCAGTACATTTATGACCTGGACACCACATGTTAAATATTAGCACCCGAACTTGTAGTTGTTTTCACTTTAAGTTGCATCATACTTAGTTTGCCAAAAAAGTGGTGCAACAACTGTCAAATTTACCGTAATCATCTCCCTTTAGTGAAAAAAAGTGTTTTTATGTTTACATAGTAGCAGATCCAGTTCTTGTTCTTAATTCCCTGGGTCTTGGGTTCATGGCCACACCCAGACATATTGAGAAACAGGTTAGACTGTCGATATAAGCACAAAGGGCTGATTTACTGAAATATCCCTTGGCTGCCTCTAGCATGTGAAGAGTATAATCTTCTTGACCTGAAGAGAAAGATTACTGCAGGCATGATTTTAATTCAACTCAATTGCACAGTCAGAGAACATGACGTGGCAGCCGCCTGAATTTGACATCAGTTGTTTACAACAAGACTTCTTTGTTTGTGTCTAGGATCATGGAGCCTTCAGTTTCAATGTGCAGGCAAAGTGTGTGTGCTTCGCAGCCTGTTGTGGCTCGGCCTGACCTTCTACCATGTGCCAATGACGCCACAGCATGGATACATCTATACTGGTGATGGAACCAAGAACTTAGACCTTCCTTTCATGCTGTAAAGAGACATCTTCCACTTATTTCAAGTTAGAGATCTCTCCTGCTTAATTACATCAATTCTCAAAATGTATTAATGCAACATATTGCAGGACTTTTTGTTTGCCTTATCTTATAATAAACTAAAGAAGTACAGTCATGCTCGTTTTGTTCCATTTAGTTCTTGTGCACAAAAGCTAGTTCTATACAGTGTAAACACATGTTGAGAGCATTTTATTTGCACATCTGTGTTGCCTTGAGTATACACAGTCAACATACCACCTACTTTGAAAGTGTAACATTGACTCAGCTGATGCGCACATTAAGTTGTCACAGAGTTCACTTCAAGGGCTTTCTGAAAACCAACAGAGACAGAATGGATGGTTCTGGGTGGGGCTCAGCATGATTCATTAAAAGCATGACGCAGCTTTATAAACAAAAGGTAGTATAAATACAGATGGATGAAGCTTTTAGGCCTTTTCCCAGGGCAGTATGACAAAAGTCAATCCACTTGGAGCTGAACCCCTCATATAAAAAGGGCCCACCCGCTCTGATCCAGTTGCTGCAGTGATTCGTCAGGCTTACTGTCCTTCAGTGTTTTATGTAAAGGGGCTTGACGCCGTGACGCACATTGTTCTTGAGTGCTGGGTGGCCAACAGCCATGCGCCTCTTACACCACTTCAGTCCAGTTTTATAGATGGGTTTCACTGAGTCGATGGACCAGCGGGTCAGATATCTGTACAATAGACAGCATAAAATTAATGCTAGTTTCAGTTGTACTTTGACTGGTCCCGAGGATTGACAGATAATGGTGAGAAACGCATATATAATGCATACATTACCTGTTAAGTTGTGGTTTGGGCCTCTTTGGGACATGGCCCTCTGGAAGCTTGGGTTTGTGGTCAGGCAACAGACCTTGAATACAGAGAAAAACAAAGCCACTTTTATGTACTAAATACATACATACACACACATAAGTTTCCATTTCCATTTAAAGAAAGTGTAAAAATATAAAGCATGAGTTGCACTGTAAAAAAGACAATCATCAATAAAGCAGATTAATTGGTGTCAATTTGGCGGTGACTGGTTAGCAGTCACCACGTTAGTTTCGACTGTTTTAATAAACTCCGTCATTATCAACAAGTCTCCTCCACATGCAGCTTCTCTGCTGCTGAAAACCGAATTTATGTCGGGAAAGATCCAAAACGCGAGTTAGGTTTTAGCTTTTTGGCTTTATAAAACATCCTGCTGATGAAGAAAGTCATCAGATCAGACACAGACAGGGTAAGAGAAACACACTGACCTCCTCTGTGTGTGTGTGTGTACTGTACGTGTGTGTATGGAGGAGCTGCATTAATGCAGAGAGGAGAGACGCTGCAGCCCTGTGAGAATAAATTACATCAAAACTTGAATGTTGGTGCTCATCCATACTCTAGTTTTTAATAACCCCTATGTGAAACAGTGCGATTTAAATGGATTTTCGTAATCGAATTACTCGAGGAATTGTTTCAACCCTAAAATTAATGTCTTCTCTGTAATTTTCACACTACTTTCACACAAGTCATCCCGCGGGACGTACGTTTGACACCCCTGGGCTAAATGGTATGAACACACGGTCCATGAAGCCAGGATAAATCAGTATGACTGATGGTGCTTGTAAACAAAATGATTTTTCTTATTTGCTGCATCTCAGGCAGTCTTATGTGATGTTTATTGCACATGTTTCTATTGCAAAGTCTGTTAATGCCTTTATTAGCTTATGTACAGCACTGAACCCTATTTGAAATGTGCAGAAATCTTGATATTATTTTAAACTTGTAAGTTAGGGTACCCAGTGTCAAACAGATAATGAAGGGGAGGGTAATTTGAGTTTGGAGAGGACAAAGATTGAGATGATCAAAGGGCCAGGCAGCAACCCTGACCTGCTCTGTGGGCCATCTGCACACAGATGGCAATCTTGCGATGTTCTTCTGGACAGAGGCCAGTGACTCTCCTGGGCAACATGCCTCCATCTGACCTGATGAACTGACTGAGCAACAAGACGTCCTGGAGGGGTTAAACAAAACACAACAAAGAAAAGCAGGCACTTTAAAACAGCTCATGGACTTTCATAATGTCTGAGATGATTTGATCATCACATGCTTGCAGACACATTTACCGTGTAGTTGTATTTGTTCTGTAGGTTCCATCTATAGATAGGACACTTGGCTGTGGGGTTTGGAGGCTGTGGTCCTGCTGGAACATCCAGTATTTGTCCCTCAATCTGAGAGACAATTAACATGACTGCAGTTAGTGTAATAATAATGGTAGATTCCTCGTCACAGTTGACTGAATATTTACATGTGCACTGCAGTAAGTGTTTTTTTAATCATGACTCCCTCTCTCCTACAGTTCTATCTAACTGTTGGTTGTAGTGTTCCTCCCCACATCTGATAGTGCCTCTCCTTTGAAAGCAAGGTGAAACTTACACTGCTTTGTGTATCTCTCAAGGTTGCAATGATGTAATCTTAACCCTAAGCTGACACCTTTAAAATGTGTCATGTGCTGTTGTAAAATGTCCCTGAAACACCCTGCTACATAGATACAAACTTACAGTTGAGATACACTCTGCAACAGTGCAAAGTTTTGTCATGTAATGTGTTAAAAAAAAATGGTAATGTTATTGGATTTTATACCTGTGTCTTCTCCCTTTATGGCAGAATAGTTGTTCCTTAAATAGTTACATACCTACTGTAATAATCTATGCTAACAATGTACATAAACAGTTTATACTTTATTGATGTGATTTGTTTCCATTTAAACATCCTCACTCAAGAGTAACTCATTACTGCTATTACATGAAGAGCAATATGTCTATAACAAAGCAGCAGTTTGCTGTATTGGGCTTAATTTGTGCCTTTAGAAAACAACATACAAGACAGAACAATCAGCAGTTTAAAACACACATTGGATATGCGTATTTCTGCTCACCACCAGTTTCACACTCATTAAAATGCCCCAATTAATATCATGCCGTATGAAAACACATCAAAACACTGGGTGTTGTTGGCACGTAAAACTGTTAATGTATATAATACCTAAATGCTACAAGACAGAATGCATGTAGAATATAACTTTCAGTTTCACAATACAGGCTGGTTTTACTTACCACTGTTGTTTTACCATCTTTCTTCTCCACCACTGTAAAACAGACATTATATTATGTTAGATCTTAATCATAAATATTACTATTTTTCTTAACTGTCTTTCTAGTATTCGACAGACATTTTAAGTGATTATTGTGCCAAGTTATCATTAGTTACAATCAGTTTAAGGCTGCAGCTAATGATTATTTTAATTAGCAATTCAACTGCAGATTATTGTAACAATTGATTGATCAATTCTTCAGTCTATAAAATGTCAAAATGTTTGCTTCTTTTGTCCAACAAACAGTTCAAAATCCAAAGATTCTTCAGGTATTCTCATAAATGACAAAGAAAAGCAGCAAATCCTCACATTTAAGAAGCTGGAACCAGCAAATGTTTGACATTTTTGCTTGAAAACTTACTAAAACAACATAACAATTCATTTTCAAAATAGTTGGCAAATTTTCTTTCAGTCAACTAATCAATTACTCAACTAATCATCACAGCTCTAAATTACTTTCACTGCCAATAAAATTAATTTAGCTATTTTTTTTGTTTAACTCTAGTTAAATAACTCTTAACAAATGTGTTTAAATACGTCGATGATTACTCAAAATGTAGTTAGGTGAGGATACAATTATCTTTTTTTTCTTTACTGAGTTATTAGATGTCTCAAAATCATATTCTGTAACGTTACACACGTGTACAAACAAAAATCAACACGTTGGGTCTTAAGTCAGAATGACGCATAATAAAACATAAAACTAAACTGCGGAGTAACACATTCCTCTAATGTCTGTAGTTTTAATTTGTTTTTGTTCAGTGACCATTTTCATAACCAAGAAAGAGAGACTGCATCAGTAGATGCAGCGTGGCTTCTGGCAAACAACTGTATACTGACATGTTGTTTTCTTTTTTTTCGTATTTGCGTTAAGGTGAGACGTTTTATTTCTTGGAGGTGCATGAAAATGAAATAGCTACTGGGGTGCCTCTAATCACGGTCAATGTCTTTATGTTGACATGCTAATGTTAGCTAGCTAGCTCTTCGACCACTGCTACGCTAAAACCTTAACGTTTGCAGAGAAGTCTCACCTTGTCGGATCCCTCTGCTCTGAATGGTTAAAGCCGATAGCTGGGGAACATTTATCCTCTGTTGAACATTCACGTTGGCACATGTGGCACCTAATTTTAATCCTGCAAACGAGGTCCACACAGACCTCAACATACTGCGGGTCGCCATCTTTAATTCTTGACCTTCGTCTCTTTCCTGTTTGGTAATATCGCGAGAATGAAAACAGCGACACCCGCGGTGAGGAAATCTTATTACATCGATGGTGGTGAAGACCGTTGAAAGACAAATTGCAACAGAAAGTAGGTTACTCAAGTAAACAGATGAAGTTAAATAATGTCCGCCTTTGATATTCGTTTGTGTTTAATAACCTGGCTTGATTAAAATGGATCCATGGCCAAGAGGAAATTCCTCCAAAGTCCAGATAAATGTAATTATAGACTTTATGATCATTTATCAAAAGCTTTGCCTCAAAGGACAAACACATTATAAGAGATCAAGAGCCTAGATCAAAATCTAATCAATTACAGTTACCCACAAAACAAATTGCAGTGCAAAATCCGATAAAATTAAACACAAGGGGGAAAAGCAATGAAGACATGGCATATTGAAAAGTTGCTACATAGGGAAAACGCCCAGGAAAAAGTGACAGTGACATCCAGATCACAGAGATTTTTTTAAAGCCCTGAGAGAAATCTATAGAATGTATTTGTCTGCAAGTGTAACTGCTTAAGAGACATGTTTCATAAGTTTCTGTCATAAATACATGTCGTCTATCCAGCCATTAAAACAACTAAAATGTGATAAATACAATACTGATTTAAAAAAATTATACCCCCTTAAAATAATGTAAAAAATGCATTGCTGCTCTTTAGCTGAGGTTTTATTTTGATGTAGAATGTAACGGTCAATGTGACCAGAGTTTAGTTGAGGCAGAAGTGTGGTATGATGGATGAGAACCAACATAAGAACCAACATTGCTGCAGAGGAAAGATTTGTGGCTCCAAAATGACCATATTCTGTATGGTCAAAGAGATGTACATGATAATTTGTTGTAATTTTGCATTTTTATTTGTTTCATGCTTGTGTTTAATGTATGTTGATGTGCCTTTACAGGACAATGTGATATTTTTTCTGTTGTGCTAAATATGATGGGGCCTGTTTTATCAACAGACACTAACCTGAGAGACTTTAAAATGACTTTGAAAATGAATGAGAGTATATTTGAAACTTTTTATGTTTTATTTTCTTGTAGTTTTCACACGTCTGCTGACGAAAGAGAAAGAGAGGGAGAGATAAATCAAAAGTCGTATGATGTGCAGCCATTATTTCATTAGACCAGTGTAGCTATAGCAAGGAAGACTTAAACCTAACGTGCCTGTGAAAAATAAATCCTGCTGTCGATACGATAAACTGCAGCATGCATTTTTGGATCTTACAGATACTTTAATCCTTGTGTTGCTTTTGTTTAGATGCTCAGAGCTCATAACAAAGGCTCACTGTTCGTACCTCCATTCATGCCACGTTCATCAGATGAAAGTATGAGAGGCACCAAGAGGAGCAGTGCAGGAACACGCCAAACTTTTGTTGCAGAAAATAGAAGATACAGGTAGATCCTTCATGTCCAGATAAAGAGACCCAGAGAAGATAAAGAAAGGTTGATGTTTGATGTTATCATGAGAACACTATGCCATTGTCCAGTTGTCATGTTTTTGCAGGAGTTATCTCAGGCTCATCTGTTTGTAAAAATAAAGCATGAAGAAAGCCAAGGCAGGCTGCAACAATAGAAAAGAAAAGAAAAAAATCCTTTCTTAGGTAGAGTAAAATACATGTATGAAACTTATAATATTTTGTCCTCAGGGTAGGTCTCGCTTTTCCAAACAAAATTGTTTAATTGGCCATGAGTTTCAGGTTATTAGCATGAAATCTGACATGTGTTGCCGAAGCACAATTACTGTAACAAAGACAATTTTAAAGAATGACATTAAGAATAATGTAAATAGCAATAGGTAATTAAATAATATAGATAAATGAAATAAAAATACTGTATATACACATTGTAATCAAGTTATTTAATCAAATGAAGTTATTAGGAAACTTTCAACATTTATGTGTTCCTCCTTAAATTGATGTTCAGAAGTAGACCCAATCATGAGGTCCTTTTCGAATTAATCATACCCTGTGGAGTCTTTCACCACCTGCAGTGCTATGGAGCAATGTGCGCAAAGTGGGGGTGCTGTTTTGTTTGTATGTTGCACCAAATGAGGATGCGCACGAATGAGTAAGCATTGTGATTATACAATCGTGTTTCACAAAGTGGTGAAACTCGTTCAGTCCTTGCTTGTGCACCACTGAGCCTTTCAAGGATTCCCCTTTAATGCTTGTGGGGCATTCCACAACTTTCCCAGTGTTTTGATGCCCCATCCAAACTGTTTTTGAGATGTGTTGCACGCATCAAATTCAGAACAAGCTCAGTGAAGATTCCTTAATTGCTGCAGTGTAAGAGCAGTGGTTCTCAACCTGGGGGCTGGGACACCCAAGAGGAGTGTGAAATGATTTCTGGAGGTTGTCGGGTGGTTGTGGCAAGCAGCACAGAATGAAAGGCAGGGAGCAGCTCTCAACATAAGGGACAAGCTCTCATGTGCCAAATACAGCAAAGCATAAAGTATAAACCAGCAAAAAGGACAATTGCTGATATAAACCACCATGTTCTGAACAGACACAAAGACTAACAAAAAGTAACATTTATTACTCAGTCCAGCACTAGGCCTGATGGGAAATGAGGGTCATATTTTAGACTGAGGAATGTGTTTTTTTTTTCATTACATTATCTACATATTCTTATTGTATATATTGTGTTCTATTATCTGTTACTGCCATTTTGTCTCTGTGTATACTGTAGTCAGATTGTGCATATTTTTACACATCTATTTCATATTTTTTTCCTTAGTGCTCTGTGCTATATATCTTTCTATTCTTGAATGGGAGCATCTGTAACATGAACAATTTCCCCCCCAGGGATCAATTAAGTATTCCAGATTCTGATTTGCCTTAGAAAAGATTTTATTTAGTGTGTTTGTGAGAGTCAAAGTGTGCATGCTATCCTCTCGTTCTGGTGCTTTTGTGCCACAGCATCGTACTTAACCAAGCAGATATACTGCCAGTTTGGAACGACTACAATGGAACGATGACTTCTCAGAAAAAGTATTCCAGCCCAGGTTATTCTGGGGGGTTGCAACTACAAAAAGAAGCACTGAACTTTCCAAGCACTGCATTGGAAGGTGAAGTTATGCCAGAACACTGGCTTGCTCTTGTGTGTTTCCTTAACAGTTGGTTCAGCACAGTTCATTGTGAAAACTTGGCAAATACAAGTTGGGCATGCCAGGAGCATGTTCACCATCATGCTTGTTTGGTTTCATGACCAAAAATGTGAACAATTTCTCAAATGCCATCTCAACTGTGGAGCCTAAAAGAGCTGCACACTGAGATGCAAATGGCTGTCTGTGTCCGTCACGTCGATGTAGCAGAGAGAAGATAGATAGAGATTACCGTCACCCTGCCGCCACAAAGGAAGCATTGTCTCAGTGATCAGGTCCCTTCGTCAAGGACACTTAAGCAGTCACATTCCTTGAGAGAAACCCAAAAAATGGCATTTAAAGTGTCTGGCCACCTCCTCACAGGCTTTGATATTCAAATGAAACATGGCCCTGTACAAACAGGCGCCTCAGCTGCGGAAGAGGGGGTAGAGTAAATCAGATAGGATTTCCCTCAGATGAAAAGAACTGGTCTGACATTTTCACAGCGAGCGCTGAGGGACACTGAAGCAATGTTGGTTCGATGTCATGGTGGGAAGTTATTGCTGTGTGGAAAAGGTTAGCGTTTTCACCCCTGCTTCCCTGGATAAACTGCGAAAACGCAGCATGGAGGGAGCAGAGAAGCTGGGACCAGAGCGAAGATGAGTGGGTACGGTCACATCGCACAAAAACAAATCGAGCCCACCGCGCCACATTCCCCTTTTACTGTCACACTGGTCAGTTTGTTTTGACTTTAATGTTGTGGTGGAGACTGAAGGGCCCCTGGTGATAGCTGCTGCTGAAGAGTCTAAACACAAAAACCCCCTGCGAGAGGATCATAACAGCAACAGCGTGGGATCTGAGGAGCTGAATTTGGGGTGGTACCTTTAATCAAAATCACTGAATTACACAATCTGACTGTGTAAGATTTCTCTCAGTGAGAACTGAAAGTGTTTCGACAGAAGGTCTCATTCCCAAGCAGCTGGAATGTGTGGATTTGCTGCCATCCAAATTGATGGGCACAGTCTGGTATGCAATTAAGGCATAGCTGTCACTAAGAGGCTTTCCTGGGTGATTAACTTGTAAGGGCTGTTGCATCCAAGGAAGTCAACTGAACACAATTAGCCTATTTCAAGGGAATGGGTTTGGTTAAAGCCCCCCACTGCTTGTAAAATGAGGTGAGAAGGAAGAAGCTTGGCAAAGCAGACAGCTGGAAACCAAGACGCAGGTTTCATCGACCAGGGAGTGGAGATCGAGGTTAAGAGTGACATCCAGTGTTTTTTTTGTTGTTTTTTTTGCTCTGATGTTGGGTAAAGCTTTCCCGCAAGTGACATGAATCTTCATTCATCCAAGTATCAACCAGTCCTCCCCTTCCCACCTCTTCAGTTTCTCAGCCTTCTCACCCACTCCCCTTCCCGCTCTTATTTGGGTGTACGTGCTAAATGGCACTGCCTTCTTCAACAAATTCACTGCTCTTTGAAGAGGCTCTTATCCCAGTTTCTCCTCCACTTGGCCCTCTGACAGCACCAGCTTCTATCCTCCTCTCTCACACAAATACACACTCATACTCAGCATGCCCGTAAATACATGCACACACACCAAGGACGTAGGCTTTGTTTCAACATTGCGGAGGGCACATATTAGGCAGGGTTCCTCCCCCAAGAAATTGGGGAAGTGCTTTACTGCATTCTGGTAATTTTTATGCAACATTTTGCATTATTTCTGCTTCAATTTATAGTGCCAGGTGACAATTCAAAATATAATAGAATATAATGGCTCTAAAGCAAGTCTTCTGCTACTTTCATGTTTGTATTGGAGGGAAACCTTCCCAAGGCGCCACAGACAGTTTCAGGGGAGGACAGTTTCAGGGGAGGCTCAGTGAAAGGAAGTGAAGAAGTATTACAGCTAGCTATCAAAAGGAGATCACATAGAAAAGTCACAGTGCGTGTGATTTACTTGACAGGACAGTTCAGTGATACAGTACTGGGAAATTTTACTGTTTTTCCAGTTTCCCAGAGTCAGAAACTAAAAAATGCTTTAGACAGACCTTTTGGTAACACTTTATTTGAAATGGTGTGCATGAGACTGTTATAACCATGTAATGACACCTGTCATGACCATAAAAGAGTCAATATGACCATTGTCATTAAGTGTCATTTGGTCAGTTATGTCATGTTTAATGCTAAGTTGATATTCCTTTGTTATGACAAGTTGACATTAACCAAAACAACGTAAACTGTCAATGTCTTTGTCATGACAGCTTAACATTGTCGTGTTTGTGTCCATCTGATAAATGAAAGGAAAGTATTCGCTCTCCTTTTAGCTCTGTTTTGGTTTCCACAAACTCATGAAGGCAGCTTCTATAGCTGCAAAATGCTGTTATATGCTAACTTTGTATACCTGTTGATCGCTGGAACAATTTGTGCCATTTTGCAACAATTTATTGTGGAAATGTCTTTATTTACAAACAGGAAAACACAAAATTCAGTCACCAGGTGATAAAATGTCATGGAATACAGAGCAAAAAGAATTTCAGGCAAATGGATGTGTTAAAAATATTGAAGAGGGCCTGCCCCATCCACCCCTATGAAATCTACACCTACACACAAACATATGCTCTGCAGCATCTGTCTTTCTCATACTAAACACACTTTATGAATGACGAGCAGCCTTTAAAGTCAGTATAATTTTCATGCAGGTCGCATCGCCCGTGATGCAAATAGCTCCTTGGCTCCTGAGTGGTCCTCTTCAAATGTTTGAAAACAGTTTGTACTCTCTTTCTTCTCGCTGGGATGTGGGTTTTGTTTCAGTTTGGAACTGGTGCTGCTGCTGCACCTCCTGAGGTCCAGTCTCCTTCGGTTGAGTTGTGTTTGTCTGACCTTTTAAAGGGTCA
Source organism: Lutjanus campechanus (assembly GCA_027495735.1). Taxonomy (NCBI): domain Eukaryota; kingdom Metazoa; phylum Chordata; class Actinopteri; order Lutjaniformes; family Lutjanidae; genus Lutjanus; species Lutjanus campechanus. Next base: position 163,993 of record JAJHUR010135994.1, on the reverse strand, counting down.
CCCCCAGTAGCTCGGAACAAGGAAGTCAATTAAAGCGAGGGGGGACTCTGAGCAGAACGAGGAGACAACTGAAAGTCTGACCTGGAATTCTTTTCACTGCATCTGCTTTTGATGACAGAATCATATTTCACCTGTCGGAACAACGACAGAAAAATGTAACCGGTGATTCATATCTGCTCTGAAGGATGTTTTAATGTGATACATGGCAGTCTCATGCTGTGCTGATTTGCGCAGCGCTGCCGAGATCAGTTTCCCACCGTGGCTGCCACTGCTCTTAACTTCCTCCTTGTGCATGTTGCCATGACGCCTTTAGCGGCATTCTCACATAGACCAGATGGTTTCCACTCAACCGCAGTCCTGTTTTTCTGAAAGGCTGCCTTCAGGTGGTCATATGACTTATTAGGCGACCATTTATATTAAAGAAAAGGCCACTTTTTTCTTCATTTGCTGGAACTGCTAACTTTTCTGGCTTATAATATATGCATGAATTTTACTCTTCACGTTTATCTATATAAGTCACAACACTGACATAAATAAAGATTAATGACTTTGAAAAATGATGCCAAAATATCCTGGATACGAGCTCTGTCATCTTGTGCTGATGATGCTATTTGGAGCCAGAGTCTGCACAGGAGTAACCGGGGTTGGAGCCCACTTTTGAATTCCCGCCCACACAGCTGACTGACTCAATCATGAGCAGAACTCAGCTCGATCATGATGCGAAACCCTCTTTTTATAGCATCAAATTACTAATTAAAACCAAATTTGCTTGAAAAATTAACACTTGAATATACACCAGTGTGATAACAACTACATAAAATGACAGACCATGTTAGCCCTAAATGTGCTAAAATAGAGGCAGCAGGATTTATTACTTATACTGCAGCCAGCCACCAGAGGGGGGTCAAGATGTTTTGGCTTCACTTTTGGGTCAATGTCATGTTTACATCTTTTTATGTCAATTATTCAGATCTGCATTTTCTTGACACTCAGGGCAGCGCAAAAAGCTGTAAACACACCATTGACATAAGATCACCTTAAAAAGTCAATATGGCCATGTAAAATTGTTAGCAAACAATGACATATTAACACATCTCACAGAGTAACATTAGCATCCATTTACTTATTCTCAACATGTCAACTTTATTCCTGGCATTTCAACTTATTATCGACATTTCAGCCTCATCAGCATTTTTAAAAATCCACCGGTCACTAACGTTGATGTTCCAATTTTATTCTTGAAATGAAAAATTTTAGAAAATGTCGCTCCTCTCATTTTTTCTTGATACCTTGACCTAATACCCTTCCGGATGATACTGATCAGTGCCATGAGAGTGAACTTTTTAAAAAGCTGCAGGTTGTAAAACCAAAACAATGAGCTGAAAGACGCTAAAAAGCTTCTTGAAGCTGAGGAACTGCAGATGTGGGTAATAATTATGTATGTTCATCACTATGATAAAATTTTCTGTCACAGCAGGTTTAAATTATAGCATTTCTGTGAGAAAGCCCTGCTCTGACTGTGACCTAAACCTATGATAGCTTTGGCTCCATTTTTTATTTGTGAGATGTGTTGCCATGGTGCGTTTGAGTAAACTGTTTGTAACTAAACAAACTCAGCAGGATTCTTGGCTGCAGTTACTTCTCACTTTATATTGGGGTTAGTGTTCTTCATTGATGTCTGTGGAGAATACAATTTGTTGACATTTCCATCTCACTGAGCTGCAAAGTCTGATGCTTATTTCACCACTTTTCATTTCATCACTGCTATGCTTATCTCAGCGTGGCCTCAATATGTGCCATTCTTTCTCTCTTTGTATGGGTGAGAAATTCACGTCAAACACTATTGTGAAATCTGTCAGTTTAATTTAATGTTGCCTTTCTTATCTAACATCACAAAACGTAACATACTTGTTTCAGCAAAATGTGAACTGGTTTACCTGCACTGCTTATAACCTTTATAAACCACAATACACAATTGGGTTTGTAGCATAGTAAAGCATAGCAAAGTTTATATTTTATTGAAATAATGGTCCTTAGAGGATATTTTCAAGAAGAATTCACCAGTGGATAGTAAGACTTGAGTTGTCAAAAGGCCACAACTTGTGCAAAACAACCTTAGAGTTCAATGATGATGTTTTGTTAGAGCAGCAGATATCTGGCTGCTCTACACCCCTCCTTTATGTGAACCACACCTGGCTTGTAAGGAAAAACGGAGTTACACGAGGTCACTTCAGCACTCACTTCACCCTCGTTAATCTGTTTCCCTTTCTCTGACTGAAACTGGATGAACGTATTGAATAGTACAGAATGCACAGAAAGCAGGCTAAAGTTTATGGAGAGGTGGAGCCCAGCAGGGGGCAGTGGTGATTGTCAGGTGCAGCTGTGCTCGATTGACACTGTTTGACTGCCTCTCACCTTCTGCAGACAGCCGCCCTGCTGCAGTCAGTCAGTCAGTAGACTTTGAGGATTAAATAATAAAACACATTCAACTGAATTTTATCAAGGAGACTAGACACAATTTTCACAATTTATGGGTCAGGTAGGTTCAGTTACTGCATCTAACAGGGCAGATGAGATACTAGTTATGTATATAAACCTTCAAATAAACTGATCCTGTTCCACAAATGAGTTCATTTGCAAAAAACAGATAAACACCCTTCTTAAAACGAATAAACCAGCACCAGTTTGGTTGATATTCCCTTGACTGCTCAAAAAATATAAGTGGGATAAATGAGTCGAGTTTGACGTTGCACTTTTGCTCCTCTCTGTTGGAACGAAAGTAATGGTTTAATAAATCCCCCACAAAACAAATACGTCCTTAATATTTCTGGCACATAATGCAAGTAAATGTTTCACTTAGTCCTCTAAGCAAATGAGAAATACATTTTTAATAACAGCAAGACTGAGGTAACATCATGTTATTCTAGTCTCTCCTCTGTCTCTGTCAACTTTACCCTGGCTAGCAACAAAGATAAATTAAACATACACAAATACTGAGCCTGACAGATAATATAAATTTATAATCTTCAACAAATACATTACATTACCTGAAAACAGAAAAAAAACCTTATGTTTTGTATTATTTACTTTCCAAGCCACACATAATTATTTTCTGCTGCAACTCAGGCAAAACGTATCAGATCAGGCTGATTTTCAGCTGTGGACTCAGTGATGGGATGGACTTTGTGTGGACTTCACGGTTACAAGAGAAAAGGTTTGTGTTTCAACCATCCCGACTATACTTTGGCCCCTGCTCTCCCCTATCTGTTTTTGCAAACGAACTTACAAAAACAACATTATTAACAAATAAATGTCTCCAATCTCTGAAATAGAAACTGAGACAGTTGATGACTTTTCCTCCCCAGCAATGTGTTTTCAGACCTGAGAAACTCTTGCACCACTGAGACATGTTATGTGGGCTCCCTGATGGGGTACATGATCTTTGTCCCTCTTTCTCTTCCTCTCCGAGTTGAGGGTCTTTCATGGAAACAACTTGAGACAGTCTTTTTTTTTCTTATTATTATAACCCTTTTTTGTTGTATTTTTAACACCATGTCCAATACATCTTATCCCCTGAATGAGAATGTAAAAACTTGACTTCGTATGTGTGTGTGTGTGTGTGTGTGTGTGTGTGTGTGTGTCCGGTCTGCCATGCATGCCACGTTGAGAGGGAGTAGTCCAGTGAACGTCAGTCAGTCAAGAGTTTCTCCAGTCTTTATGCATCAGGCTTAATTAGGAGACTTTTTCTCAACACAAAGAGACATGATGCAACAAAAGAGTGGACGCTGAAAAGAAGCAAACCTGAAGTCCTTCCATCTCCCATTCACTCGTATGTATAAAGACTGGGCAGTCAAACACAAGGCAAACTCTCCAGTAAAATTCCACCGCTGGCAAACACAGGACTTAACAGTCAGAAAGGAAGAGCTACTTTTTCCAAAGACTGCTTTGTCATCCAGTGGAGGCACACTCACATGTTTCATTCTTTCCATTTGCATGAAATAAAAACATTTAAAGGGGAACTACATGATTTTTTTTAAATGGTATTAACAGGTGCCATGTCTGATATTTGTCACTATAAACTGTATTGACTGACTGGATGCAGTTACAAGATGACTGCGCTTTGGAATTACTGTAAATTTCCCCAAATTTAGTCAGTTGCTGTAAAGACACCGTCATCAAGCGCCTTGAATGAGAGCAAGTGGAACAGGAAGACTCCTTAGCACTGGTAAGCTAATCTGCTAGCGTGTTCACTGCCACTTGGCCATGGCAGCTTTTATCAGAAAATTATAATAAAGTACAAGTGGCTGAGGGTTTCACTGTGTTTTGCTGTGTTTTTATTTCAAAGGACCAGTATGTAGGATTACTGGGATCTAATGGTGAGCTTGCAGAATGGAAACACCTCGTCTCACCCTCCCCTTCCAAGCATGTAGGAGAACCTTGGGTGGCTGCAAAACTTGTGAAAAATTTAAAAGGCTGTAACTAGAGCCCGTTTTTGGTTTATATTTAGAAACACGGCAGTACAACCTAGCAGCCTCCAAAGAAGACGACCCACTCCCTCTGTAGATATAACAGCTCAGTCTAAGGTAACAAATACGCAACAATTCTTATTTTCAGGTGACTATACACTAATAAAAACATACTTATGAATTTTTTTTTTCCATTTCTGACCTATTCTGCCAATAGATCCCCATAAGTCTTACATACTGGGCCTGTTACAATTATATGTTTCAATAGGAAACTTTCAGAGCGTGCTCTGCAATTTCACAAAAGGAAGAAGGACGTCAGGCAAAAAACATCTGAGAAGCAACATTAAACAGTTAAACTGGAGTGCCTACACTATAATCCACTAAGAGCCCTGTCTTTAAGGTTTAATAGTGAGTGAGTGAGCATGTTGCATCTTACTTTTCATCATGGCATAAGACATTCATAATAGACATACATTGTCATATTTTGGAGGGAGGTTGCTACACGTCTTTGGCTTGTTTCTGTCATAATCTTCATTTTTACAAAATGGTAAAGAAAAAACTTTGTAATGTTTTTACTGTTTCTGTATGTATTTGGGCAGTGGTTTGTTCCTCTTCGTCTGCCTTACAGAGTACAAGCTGAGAAGCTGGCAAGTCTCCATCGGTCACATGACCTGCGCCTTGCAGGTCATATCAGTCCAGTGAGAATCTTCCAATTTGAATTCTTGACTGTCCATGTATCGACACACATGAACACCTGGACAGATGTGTTCACTTGTTGTAGCTAAGTGATAAAACCCATTAAAACATGTACCTGTGACATATTAAAACATAGTGTAACAGTAACACAAGTAAAAAGGAGACAGAAAATAAGTGACTACCACATATGTATGCATTTGTGTGTCAAAATGAAATATGAGTCTGTGTCGCCATTTTTACTTGTACTGCATCCAGTATACCCATTTTACGCTATATTTGGCTCTAAATTTGACATAAAGCTTGTATAACTTGGACTGCCTTGATATGATGATCATTAGAAGATTTTTGTTGGATTCTCTTGTGTAGATCACTCTCTTTGACTTTTAGCCACAACACCCACATCTTCTTAGGTGTTGTAGATGAGCTTTGGATGGAGCTGTTTGGATCACAAGTTTCCATATTGTCATCCAGATGTTTCAAATTTCTGAAATAAATCTAGCTGTTTCTACCATACACTGTGTATATTTGCCATTAGTGTTGGATTGCTCTGTGGGTTTTCTGCTGGCACTCATTCTGCAGACCAAATCGACACCTGGGCATATTGCCACCTTGGTTCCTCTATTGTGGACTTAATTTAATGCTCCTCCATTTGAGGCATAACAAAGGTGTCGAAGATGGTTCTCCTATAAAACAGAGAAATTCACAACTTTTCTATATCGTATATTGTGATTGATTATCTGCTATATTTTCTTATTGGCAATGGAGAAGTGAAAGCCAAACCAACAAGATTAAACTTCTTTTCACCATTAAATTTTTCATGGTAGCTCTCGTTATGGTCTTCCTAGAGTGCTTAACATCTGGCTGATGCAGAAATAATACATGCATTCCCATTAACAAGAGACAAGCCAGAAATACTGTCCAATAGAGAGGAAAAAAACCTGGAAAAGAAACAAGTCAGTGTTATGATTAATAAATCCCTTACAGCTCAAAAGAATCGCAGTGATGATAAAGAAAATATTCAGGATTACACTCGGCTCTCAGTATCTGTAAATAGAATCAGAGGAGTTGCATCAGAGAGCTTAGCAAAGTGTCAACTGTGTAAAACATCGTGAAAATCTAATTAGATCTGATTGGATAACTTATTTCATCCTCGACCCACGTTGTTGGCTGCTGAGATTCAACAGAGCAGACTTCCTTTCCCCTGCTGAAATGCTTGTTTAAAAAACCTGTCCAACTGGCAAGAGCCCATTTACAAATGTGGGATGTTTTCTCTTTGTTGTGGAAAGCACAATGATCCCAAGCACCGGGAGCTCACAAGAGACCTTCATGGGCTGTGATGGCGGAAAGAAAGAAAGGGATTAAAGAGGAGAATGAACAGCGAGGAAACACAGAAACATAGAGAAGTACCGCGAAGAACAAACACAAAGTCCTCTCAGCTGATTTCTTTTTGTTTGATAAACACCCTGTTGTCAGAGTCTCCCCATATGCTCGTTCAGGGAATAAAATAACCACAAAAGCATCAAAGACTCTGGTCCCTCATGTCCCCTATATTTGATCAGTGTGTCATGCGCACTTTCATGTTTTTGACCCCACAGCTGTTTGAGAGATGGGAGATTTCTACCAGGGTTTTTTTTTCCCAACGAGGATAATCAGGGCAATCTTTTCAGGATAATTACTGTTATTCATACGGATATAAATGAAGAGTTCTGGCTGAGATAATTTCATTTGCATACAAGAACTGTGCGGTGGCCAACAAAAAAACTAATTTCTGTATGCAAAATGTGTGGGTAGAAAATTGCACCCTAAACTCACTGCTGCATTATGCCTTGATTGGGACTCCACACTCAAAGTCTGTGGCTCGGGACTTGACTTGACACTTGAGTTTAAACAGTTCAGACTTTCTTGAGACTTGCATCTCACAACGACTTTGTCCCACCTCTGTTAAACTCATTACGCTATCATGCGCATATTGTACGCTAACATGCTGATAGTGGTTATAATGTTTACCATCTCTATTTAGCATGTTAGCATGCTATAATTTGGTACTTAGAATTAACTGCAAAGTACAGCTGATGCCGCCAGTAGTGTTGTTAGTTTTTTTAAAAGAGTTTCTGGGGCATTTTTGCCTTTATTTGATCAGGATAGTTGGAAAGAAATGCAGAGAGAGAGGGAATGCCATGAAGCAAATAGGCCGCAGGTGGGAACTGATAGCCTTAGTACATGGGGCACACACGCTACCAACTGAGCTACATGGACACCCCAGTAATATTGCTAGTTTTGAAGAGACTCTTTTCCAACCTGAAAAGAGGAAGGAAGCATCTTTTTAGTGCTGATACATGACTCATGTCAGTGCAAATAAAACACTAAAAACACATGCCTCTTCACTGTGGTCATAAACCAAAATGTCAGGCGAATGGAAATTTTGACCTGATGGCAGCACCAGACAATCAAAGGAACACCACAATTACTACATTTCATCCTGAGGGGGAATATGAATGTACCAAATTTTGTGGCAATCCGCCCAATATCTGTTGAGACATTTAATTCAAATTTTCAAGCAAACCCCGATGGTGTCACTTTAGGAAAAAGTCAAAGGATCACCAACGGCAGTAGAATTCATCATCTGGGAATCATGAATGTCGGTACAAAATTTGATGTTAATCCATCCGGTAGATGATGAGATGTTTAATTGGACGGATGAAAATTGTTGACCTGCTGGTGCCGCTGGACGTAAAGTCAGGAGATCATCAAAGGTACCATGAATGTCTGAACAAAGTACATGGAAATCCATTCACTAGTTGTGATTTCAGTCTGAATCAAAGCAGTGGACCGACTGATCGGCCAACACCTCAGAGCAAATAGAGATGACTAAACTAAAAAATAATGATATGAAGATATTAATGCAGATATTAATACAGGTTGATTTTTCATCCGTGTTTTGGGGTTTGAACAATATCCTGCTGGCATAATCTAATCCCAGCTGACCTCATGTTCTGTGTTCAGGAAGGCTTTTCCCTAAAAATTGCTCTTTGGCAGCATCTGGATCATGTCAGGGATTCACTCCCTACATGAACAATGAGTTTCCTTTTTTAAAACGAGATAGAGGGTCTCATACTCATCTCCAGAGAGACTTTTATTTTGACAGATTTATAAATCTTAAAAGCTTATTTTATGAAAGAATGTTTTATCGCAGATATTTTTCAGCCATTGCTGTACGACTTCCTCCTTCCTACACATGCCATTGGTTTATCTGACTTACACAGCAGTGCACAATATATGTACAGTACGTTTCCCATGATACTGATTGAAGAACTCTTTCTGCGTTGACCACTCCACCTGTTTGAAGTTAAGGAAATCTATCTGTTGTTGTTGTTGTATGATTCAGTCACTACTGGAGCTCATCTACTACTGATCCTCAGGAAATCTGCAGATATTTGATCTGAGGAAGATCTCTTTGAAAGTTCAAAAACAGCTTGTGTCTATGCTCCATGCGGAACCAAAAATTAAAAAGCTTAGAAAGCTAGACAAAAGCCATGGTACTAACAGCTATTGAGTACGGTAACTAGACACTTGTGTGCACTCTTACACGTACATGAAAGTGTTTATTTCTTAAGTTTACATCCCTGTGGACTTCCTCAGTAATAGCTCTTAATTTTCTTGGCAAAAATACCAGAACACGCTGGTAAAAGAATTCAAAAACATGTTTGATTTACCTCATCTGAGCTTTAAAATGACAAAAAGATGATGTGCAACTTAAAGGAACAGTGTGTAAGATTTACAGGTATTTATTTGCATAGTAAGTCAGAGATTGAATGTAATATTCATAAGTATATTTTTTATCAGTGTATACTCACCTGAAAATAAGAATTGTGTTTTTGTTACCTTACGACTCATTTATGTGTAGAGATGTGACACATATGGATATGGAAGCAGCTTTCAGTCCATTCTCTGTATGGAGGACCCTGGGTACTTGTGGGGGACAGTGCAGCAGCATAGCCAATAGTTCAAGCGAGACATGACCACAGGACATGAAGAAGTAAAAATACTAAAGTCTACAGCTCTGCCTCCACTTTTGTCTCTTTCTCAAGAGGTATATTATCACAGCCTCCTCCAGTGCCATGGTTGTTGTTGCCAGAAACTTTTCTTAAGGGTAACTTTTGTCTCTGAGTGGATGTGTTGCTTAACATCCATGAAAATGTAAAGGACGCAAGGACGTATGTGGGCAGTGATGGTCACTTTATGTAACATCAGTGTCACCAATTAAACATTGTGAGTGACACGCAATGGTCAAAACGAGCTATTTCAACCAAAATTATAATCATATTATACAATATTGCCCTCTGTAGCTTTAATACTGCTTTGCACTTACTGCATATGCTTAGTCCAGGGGACTTTTTAACTATGCAGCTCAGAATAATCAGCCACTGCAATTTGACAGTATGATCACTACCTGGACCTCATATACCCCAGTCCAAAAAGCTCCCTCCCTGCAGCAGAAATGTGGCTCTGATTACTGGAGCTGTATGTTGAATGAGTTGCAGGATAAACCAAGGGAGGCACAGTAATGTGAAACAGATATACTATATCTTTAACACAATAGGCCACACTTACAAGGAAGACATACCTTTGTCATCATCCAGAAAATCATGTTAAACTCTTGTGCTCTGGGCTGTGAACACCGCTGTTTAAATTCAGATAGCTGACAACAGTCTCTGAGGACACAGACAGTATTACCTGCCTGCTGAATGAGATTCTTTTCCCTGAAGTAATATCTGCTTAGCCTGAGGCAACAGAGCATTCACTGACAGGAGGTATAGTTTGCATGCCACTAGTAATAAGATAGTCCAACATCATTTAAGTCATGCACTGTCAAAATATTTGCAACTCCATTACAAGAAAGTGAAGGCTCCACAGTACCTTTGGTGGGCTTTACTTTTTTAACTGCAAATATTTGGACAGACTGTATGAAAAGTTGCTTTACTATTGTAGCAGCTCTCAAGTGGAATAGAAAACCCTAAACTATAATATATATGTGGTAAATGGCAGCTGATGTTGAGCTTAAATTTTATTATTAGAAATTTAATTTGTAAGTCTATATATAATGTTCAAATAGATAAAGCTGATTGCCCTTTTTATTCTTTTTTGTTTGCACTCATTGACAGACATGACCGCTCTTTCATCTCTTTGTTTTATGAGGTCTTTTGAGGCAGGCATCGTCACATTGGTCTATAAATGAAAAATTCTTTAACTGACCTAAAATCACTGGTGATTTGTCCCCGTAGTGTTAATGAATTCGAGTCAAGATGTAAAACATCTGCCTTGGTTCTTATGTTTTGGTCACATTCAGTCCCACTCCAATATCTGACTTGTCTTAAAGGACAAATGTTCATTTCAAACTGGTGTTTTCCCCCATTAATGTGGTTATGCTTGTGCTAACTTTGCACTCACTACCTGAGATTCAGGGAAACAAGGACTTGCATAAATCAGTGTATATCAGGGCAAGCTGCACAAGCCTCTGACAGCTTTCTCAATAAATGTGGTTTTTACATGAATCTTTTAAAACACGTTCCTCTTAGTTGAACTGAAAGTAAACACAGAAAGTGGCGGCCATTATGACTACATGCACAGGGATCTACACCTGGGGTGACTTGCACATCAGTTTGTTTACATGTGTGAGGCTGTGGAGGGTTGTGTCTAGATGGTAACCCTGGATCTGCAAAACTGTTGCGAGATTTGCAGGTGTTGTTTCTTCATTGTGCACACTGTACAAACCAATTACGTTTTATAATGTGACAAAGCTGTGGTTAAGATCTGCTTAGGTTTAGGGACAAAAAACATTTGGTTTTAGGGCTAGTGTAAGGGTTGGGGTTGGATTAAGGAAAGATCATGGTTTAGGTTAAAATGATCACTACAAACAGCCATTTACTACAAATGGCTGTTTCTGAATTCTGAATTGCAAGAATAAAATGAAAAGAAACATACCATGCAGTTTTCATTAACTACTGCTACAGCTGCACAATGACTCCAGTTGTGGCTGCTGCTCTGTAAGCTGACTGAAACACTACTGTAACCAGATGCTAGTATTTATTGCTGATGAGTCATATATATTGTAATCTCTCATGGCATTCTACGTGTTGTTGTGGCGTGTTGTTATGGCTTTTTGTTACGGAATGTAGAGCTGACTGTTTGGTCCAGCTGGCCTCTGTCTTCTCCTTCAGTTGGTTTTGGGAAGATGAAACAAAGTGTTGCAGGATGACAATGTTGATAAGCGCTGCAAATTCATTTGTTGTAGTTACACAGCTGGGATCACTCTCATCTGTGGACACTTCTATTTTCCAAATCTGGCATTAAGCAGTCCTACTGCCTTGCTGTCTCTTCCTCCATTCTTCCTGTCTCACACAAGTGAAATGACTCATGATCATCTACGTAATAATCCACATAACACTGTTGCATTCGGCTTTTTGAATTTCCTTAGGTGACGGTATATGTGCAGTGAAAGTCAGCTTCACACCCATAAATGCAGCTGGCAAGTTGCCCCGAACGCAGGTTATGTCCAAACTAATATGTTTTAAAATGAAAATGATCTCTGTCCATGCAAGCGTTCTAGCACCATTTCAGAAATAATATCCATCCCTATTAACACACCTATTAAACAGAGGAAGTACACTGTCTACACTGCAGTTGGTTGCTCAATTGCAGAAAATATGAACGAAGAGCAGCAAGACCAGCCATATCGTTGCTTGGACCAGCGTGGTGTAACTTTTTGTGAAAGTAACACATATACAACAAGGTCAGCAATGCCTGTAATTCCTTATCCATGTTGAATTAAGCACTGATAGTCATGGCTGATGTTATTTCTTTCTCCTGGAAAAGGTGACATGATAGGCATGTGAGGAATCAGGGAAAAACACATTGTGACCGTTAAGACCCAATCAGGAAGCAAATGGAGTTTTCAAACTCAATGTTTCCAAGAGTCTCTGTTTTAGAGGTTTGAAACAGCCTGATTAATGTGGACTAGGTGTAAACGTAGCAAAAGTTATGAGTATCACTGTGGATGTAGCTGTAGACTCCTATGCCGTCATAATGGCTGTCCAGGCGGCTCACTTCCAAGACGTTTGTAAAAATTAATGTCAAAAACATGTTTATTTGGAAAGCCGTCAGAAGCTCGTGCAGCTTGCCCTTATATTGTATACATTGATATGTGCTGGTCCTCGTTTCCCCAAATCTCTACAATGGAGGTGACAAGTGCAAAGTTAGCACAATCCAGAGAGGCCCACTAGCCACATTTATGGGAAATACAGCAAAGTGAGACAAACCAGAATTTTCCTTTAATATGTCTCTCTACTATTCAGCAGAGAATTCAACAGAAAGCTGTCTGTCCAGGCGCTAATTCTGGTGAACAAGACACAGACAACCTCTAACCTGACCATATACAGTATATGAAACTGGTCTCTGAACATTTCTCCGGGACTTGGGCCAGATTGCAATCACATTGACTGCCAATCACACCAAAGACCCCCGAGGTCTGCCCTTTGAAAGGAGTGTTTGTTAGAAATGTTTGTGTTATCTTCAAATACATTTTCTTCAGACACACTGAAACAGAACAGCTTACTTTATCAGTTTGAAGTTTTACAATAGCCAAAATACTCGTAATCTGTTTATATAGCTTATACAACGGCCTATTGGAAGCACTACAGGCACAGTTATCTTTTGTCCCACACAGGGGTATAATTTTCTTACCTCATTCTGGAGATATGGCTGAATCCCAGCAGTGAACTGAAGGATAATGAAAATCACAATAACTGATATCCCCATTGACTTATTAAGACATGTACCCAAGAATGTTTATGTTGTATCCACATTAAATAGGTTTGGGGTGTTGTAAAGGTTTAGAGGGACCTCAGGGCTTGTGTCCAGGGACTCAGCCTTCACAACCAGCCTTTAAGCGTGGAAATAAAATTATGTTTGTCATCCTCCACAGGTACAATAAAGATATAAATGATATTATTAAAGAATGAGAGTGCGTGAGCTGTGCAGTGATCCCAACTGAGGGCCTGTGTTGATCTGTGATCTTTACATCCTAGCAGGAGATCCTGGTGGATCCGCTCCAAGCGGAGTTCGCCTCTGTGGACTGGGGCCCTGCTGGAAATTAAATTACCCCTTTTTCATAGAAGCATGGTGGTCACATTTAAAAAAACTCCACAGAATAATATTACCTTTTAGATAGACACAGATAATGTTGATGAATAGACGCACGCTCCCCTTGGCTGTTGCAAACATTAGTTGCATTACATGCTCACTTAAACATACTGAAGGGACATTTTGTCAGTATGGTACAGAACGGAAAACATATTTTTCACAGATGTTGTTCTAACTTCATGCCTGTTGCACAGCGCTGACCATTGACCCTGTTAAATTGAAGAACCCCGTTCTTTTCCCAAAACACATGTACAGTATAATAAATGTGCAGTCATGCGTTAAGTTTGAACTCTGTATCTTAATTTGCATTGTCAAAACTGATTTGGAAATTTTCTATCTTAAATTGGTGGTTTTTGAGAAACCAAAGTACAGTAATGTTTTTAGCCACACTAACAGTATGGTTCCAGGGATGACATTGTTAGTCAGTTTGTTGGTCCACCACTTTGATCCAGGCTACAATGTCACAACAACAGATCGATTGCCATGACATTTTATACAGGCATTTACGGTCACCTTAGGATTAATCCCAATGACTTTGGTGATCCCTCACCATCAGGTCCTCATGTTTGGTTTCAAGTGAATTCTTGACAAAGGTGGACTGACGGCCTAAGATTCTACAGAGATGGTGAACCAGATAAATATTAAAAACATCACCATGTTATCTTTATCATCATGAGCATGTTAGTATGATATTGTTAGCTCATAGCAAATACTGTGCATGAATGAGCACAGGGCTGCTAGCTTGGCTGTAGATTCTCTAGGTGGCCCTATTTAGCCCTACTTCGACGATCTATAGTCAGTGTGACACCAGTGTAAGATAGGGCCCTCTGTCTTGTTTCCAAGCAATGGGCGCTATAAATCAGTCTTTACATTTGAGGAATCCTTTTCACTACTGAAGTGCCGTTTTGTTTGACTTCATTATTACATTTTATGCACATTGGCTGTTACACATTCACACATATCTGTCCACTTGATATCCTTTTCAATCGACAGTTGCTGTGAATCATCGTCTAAGAAGCTGTGCTGCTGTATTAATCATTATCATCCTTGTTGCCATGTTTTGTCTCATTTTTTCCCGTATCCATAGTTCTGAAAATGAAGTATTCATTCTTCGTCTTGCTAACAAAGCTCTGATTGGTGGTTGGTTCTCCAACCAGACAAACAGCAGCCCGTAAGCACCACAACTGACCTATTTCAATCACTGAAGAAACTGGAGATCTGAGCAGCAATTTAGAAGTCTGGAACCAGGCTAGCCTTAGGATAAACAGTGAAAATCTTCTTTAAAACAACAGTGCAGTGATTTGGACTCAAATTTCTTGAGACATCCAACCACCACCTAGAAAATTAGCTTGTAAAACAAAACATTGGTGGCAGAAAATAAATATTTGAACCAACACAACTTTGGTGCATTTGTCTTAAACTGAGTCATACCTTGTCTCAACTTAAAAGACTTCGTCCTTACATCTTTTTCTTTTGATTTACTTTTCACACACAGCTCTTGGAAGGTCTCTGCTGTCTGTGTGTTTAGTAGTCAGGAAGTATTACAAATTGAATGAGCGATATCCTGATATCCTGGCCAGGAAGCATTAGTACAGTCATTTGCTTTCATTATTGTGGAGTCATTCGGGGATGTCGAAACCACATCAAGGCAACGCATCTAGTTACCCTGAAGCTACAAAGACATTTCAATTTATGCCCAGACGTTGAAGCCAGTTAAATTGTGAGCACAACCAGATAATGTTTGGCTTGCCCTGTTTGAAGCTAATTTACCATTTTTCTACGACTGTTGGTACATTTTCCTGCCTTTCTATTAGCCTTTTTAATTGTTACACTGGGAATTGCTGGAAACCAAACCAGACCAAATGCTGTCTCAAAACAAAGCTGCAGACTAAAAGGATGCCACATAAGTCATGTCTTCAGCAGAATGAGAAAAATGTTCTTTCATGTTGTTCCTTGACTGTGTCAGAAGCACTGCCACGGAGTGTTTCAGCTGTTTGTTTGTGTTGCTTAGGGGTCCCGCGTCCAGTTTGGCTGAAAACACTTGACAATGACATATATGAGGAGGCATCTTCAAAGTCACCGCTTTCCTCTAACTCTCTGCTCTCCATGCCTTTCATTCTTTTCCTCTCAGATATCCTCGTACAAATGACAGAGGATGGATGACCTTTAACCAGCGCAGCTACTGAGGTATTCAGTTGTCTACCTGCTTCATCTGTTAATCAACACATCACAGCCAATCCAGACACAACACAACAGAAACATAATCCACACAGGGATATTTCAACAACCTTAACAGAAATGACCAGAACAAGATAAGTGTAATATTTTTGGTTGCACATTTTACAGTACACTAGTAGGACGTGACAAGTTGTACTTTGTGTCAAATTAGGGACTCATTACAACAGAACTGTACCGTAAACTAGAATGAAATCACATATCTGCCACTTCTCCATTTAAAAACGACAACAGGTGAACTAGGTCTTCCAAGTGAATGCCCAAATTATATAGAGATAGAGAAGTATTTTGTCTATGGATGACTACACAGACTTATTGTAATACTGCATTGATCACAGTAGCAGATACATGATTTCACTATAGATTACAGTACAGTTTTCTTGTAATGTTTCTCTAATTAGACTCTAATAAAGTCTAATACAGGTCTAATATTGTCTGATAAAGAACATATTCTTTCTAGTTCCGGTCTAATTTGATACAAAGTACGACTTACTACATCTTACTAGTGAACCATTAGCTGTATGGTATCTAATTTGAGTATAGCTGTGTTTGTTTACTGACTATTAAAGAACCTATTATTTCTTTTTTTTTTTGTCTAATTGCTAACAGCTTGTTTGTCTGATTAGAATTGTGTAATAGAAAGTGTGACCGCATTTTTTCCAAACAGACTAAGTTAATTTAGTTTTTTGTGAAAAGAATGACCTCTAATTAACATTTTTTATTAAATCGGATAAAGTCAACAGTGTAGTTCCTAAATAAAATGAAGAAACCTGCAGGAGCATCTAAAATGAGCATATTTGCTTGATGCCCTCTGGAAGAAATAAATAATTTACCTTCAGTCTGAGTGGCAAAGGTCATGAATTCTCCGGTGCAGCACACTATGAAAAGTTTTCTTAACCCTTATAGGCCTACTACACAGTTTATTGTAGTTTTCAACAATGTCTGGCTGGCTGCCTCTCGGCGATCCTGCCCACACTGTATTTATTTCCTGTCAGATGCTCGTCCTAATAATTCTGTCATTCCCTGTGGTCCCACCACCCAGACAGCGGAGACCCCCATCTCTCTTACCTCTGGCCCCCTGCCTCACCCCTGGAGGCAGTGACAGCCTCTTTCCCCTCCTTACTCACCCCGCTATATTCTCCTTCTCCCAGTGCTCCACTCTTTTCAACACTGTTTTCCCATCTCGTTGCTGCACCTATTTCGTCCACACCCTTGTCTCTCTGTTGACTCACACATCTGGGAAAGGTTAAGAGTGTAGAAATTCTGGCTTTGTGGTCATTTAGGTCAAGATGCTTCATAAAGTAATTGCAAGATCCCTATTTTCATCCTTGCTCACAAGATACAGGGAGATCCGTTAACCTGGAAAATATTTACTTTTCAGAAAAGAATCTCTCTGGTGGTCATATTTCAAGAATCCTGTTTTGGAGTCTGGTCAGTTTGTCATATAACCATTAATAGTCTTTACTAAACAAATGTATTTCTCAGTTTTTCAGTGCTCTGTGAAGTGTGAGCATCTAGTTACACTGCAAAACATCACATAGAAATGATAAAAATTTCATTAAATCAATTACTCCTTTCTTATTAACTTAAAATAATAATAAGTTGTACCAATTACAAGTTAATTCGATTTAAAATTTCCATTTTTATTTTTGGACCGTTGTTGAACATTGTTGAGTCTTTTGACTTAAAATAATGAGTTGAATTAATGTAACGCTGAGAGTTCACTCAACTCATATAATTAAGTTTCTAAATAAACTTTAACATTTCAGCAGACTTCCCAGCATGCATTGTTTGAGAGTTAAAATTCTCCAAAAAGGAAAGTTTTTTGTAGTTAAAAATATGTATATGCTGTATGACTTAAAAGCATGTTCAGGTATGTCATAATTGTTTGTTTTTTCATAATAATGAAACAAGGCAAACCTTAATGAAATTAATGAATGACATTTTAGAAAATATGCTTATTTATTTTCCTGCCAAAAGTTAGATGAGAAGATTGAGCAGTCTTAAATCTGTCAAGTAAATGTGGCTACAGCCATAAGACAGCTAGCTGAGCTAAGCTTTAAGACTGGAAACAGGGTAAAACAGCTTGCATGACTCAGTCAAAAGGTAAAAATACACCAACCTGCACCTTGCTAATGAGTGCATTGTATCTGGTTTGTTAAATCCATACAAAAACCAAGGTGGGAGCTGTGATTTCCTGGTGTCTTGTCATCACCACAAGGTTCCTTGTTAACCAGCGGTTCAATCCAGGAAGTTGTTTTACACTTTGTTTTCTGTACAGATGAATCAAACTACATTCACTGTGTTAATAGATGGGCTTTACAGGTGATGTATGCAGATTTTGTTAACTTTGAATGGAGCCAGAGCTAGCTCCTTACCCATTTCACTAAGCTAGCTAAGCATCTCATAGCTCCACAATAGGTCGAGGCACACGGCTGCCTGATGAGAGCCTGTTTCTGCTCGAGGTTTCTGCCTCTTAAAAGTTAATGTTCACTCATGGTGGGGATTGTTGGGTCTGTGTAAATAATCTAGACGTGCATTATACTGTATGAAAAGGGCTCTAAGACAACTTCTGTTATGATTTGGTGGTTCATTAACAACATTACTTGACTTGGCAAATGTGAGAGTGGTATTAACGCTTCCTAACTCTCAGTGACAAAGCAGTTAAACATATTTCCCAAAATGCTGAATTACTCCAATAAAATATGTTGCTTTCAGTTGGAACATAAATACTTATCTACGAGAGAGCGTTGGTGGAGTTTAACTGGATAAGTGCTACTCTAACCTGGAGGCTTGAAGTAATTGATTTTTAGTTCTGACTAAGGCTCTTTTGTAAAAGAAAGTTATGAGGAATCTAAGGTATTTGAAAACAAGATTATCAGCACATCGGTAAGCTGTTGGGTTGAGTTTTAGGGTTGTAGTTTTCAGGGCAGATAGGCTGTGAAAGAGAAGAGGTTGGAGAGAATCAGATGGAGCGTGAGGCTATGCTACCAAGCATAGGGGTAGGATAAGAACTGTTAAGTGAAGGGTATGATGGGAAAGTTAAAGGTAATAAAAAGGCGTGGCAAAGACCTCCAGGTGAGCTTTTCCTGGTTGAGAACGTAGGACCACCTTAGACGAAATGAAGACAAAGTGATACTTAGCGGTCTATCCCGAGGCTGCTGAGCACATCTGGTCCGAGGAACCTGTTAAATCCATTATCATCGCAGAGTAGCTTAAATTACAGCCAGAGAACAAGAAAAAACAGCTGTGAGAGTGATAACCTGTGAGAAAACTCCCTCTAACGCACACTGACACAGGCGGCAGGTTTACAGGGTGAGAGATTGACTACCAGTTGTAAAATAAAATCAGGGAGGGTGTGTTGTGATGTCAGTCAGAGTGTAATGCAATCCTAATGTCACAAGACATGAGGGGGGAAGTGGGCATTGTCCTCCTGAAGGCACCGTTCAGAGGAGGAGAACTTTCTGTGTGAGAAAAAGGTTATGACAGCAAAACCAGCAGAGCAGGGAAGACTAGGGACAGTTGCAACGCTTTTTGCATTTCTCTCAGTCACTCAAAGATTATTTGGAACCTTTATATATTAAACTTGCATCTGTCTGCTAATTACCCTTAACATTTAAAGATGATTTCGTGTGAGATATTGTTTGCAAAAAAAGGTAGAAGTCAGATGTTTCAACTGAAATGAACCCTGGGGACAACTGCAAGGCGATTAGGGGACAGTTGCAACTTATTAAAAATACATTAAATTTCACTAATTATCTTTGGTTTTGTATCAATAAGCATAGTATTCTGAAAATATGCATTGTTTTACGATATTATAGTATTATGTATTTATTTAGTGATATTCAGCAACTAATAGTTATTGAGTTTTGTTTATTTATATGTAGTTTTATGTATAGGCCGACCTTGAGTCAATGTGCAGATGTTGTTCAATCGCTCTGTAGGAAGAATGGAACAATTTGCAAAGCAACAAACTGTTATTAAACATGTATTTATTGTACAAAACAGCAACTTTTTAAAAAACAGATTTTTGTCCCATTCCTGTCTGTTAACTATTCTTATTTATCCCACAATGACTTGTGTATGTTGAAAAAACAATACACATTTGTTTTTCGGTGAACTATCCTTTTATGTACCCTGAATAACTTCTTAATGTTGAAAAATCCAATTGTGTGGTCTGCAACTGTCCTCAAGATAAGCAGCCATGGCAGAGCATCATCTGTTGATACATGCTAAACATGTCGAGCAAACAATGACTCAAACTGAGCAAGTTTTAAGTCTTAATTCATAAAAAAAAAAGGTCAGCACAGTTTGACAAACAGCTCATAAAAATAAAATACTTTCATACCTCTAAGACAAGTTTGTTTTTAATAAATGTTGAATGTGTCTGCCATCTTTCCAGTGGGGCCAGGGTCTAACTGAGTTCGTGCCTTATAAGTATCATCACTCTAACATCTGATTGACTTGAACCGTCCCTTGTTGCAAGTGTCCCCAGTCTACCATATGTTTGTGTATATTTCTGTTATTCAGGATGTAAGGCTGCTCACTGAAAACCTGGAGAGAAGAAAATCTCTCATTTTTTGCATTGACTAAAAGTTCCCTCCTTGGGGACATGCTTTCCAGGAGAAATCATGGGGCCTGACTAGAGGCCAACACTGAGACCATACTCTTAAGGGGGCCCTTTGGTATTTGAAGGATGGAGTGATGACAGTGGGACGTTGTTTGTGTATAAAAAGGAAACAAAGTGAAACAGCTCTGAACATGTCAGGCCCTCTGCTTGTCACTTTAGAGAGAAATGTGTGTTGACCCGGCGCAACTTACAAGCCTGGTAACCCCCAAACAACACAGCTGTAGTGTGCTGAGGTTTGTGTGTGCACACATAGATAATTAGCTGCCTTCAGTCTGGGTTTTGCTTGCTTAAGTTTGTTTATTTTCATTTTGCATAGTTAGATTCAACACTGTGATAAGCCTGTATTTTTTAAGTCCCTTGTTTTGTTAGATTGTATCACTTACTTTTCTGCCTTTTTTATTTTCTGTATTTTCACTTGTTCTATTGGTTATATTGCTAAAAGAACTTGGCAAGTGAGAGTGGCCTTCCCTCCAGTTGTGATTTTAAAAAATGTTATAATTATGAGATTTTAAAAAAAAAGTCAAACTTATGAGATAAAAAGTAGAAATTCTGAGATAAAAAGTCATAATTATAAGATAAAAAGTCGAAACTGTGAGATAAGAAGTCATACTTTTGAGTTTTTAATCTCATAAGTTTGACTGTTTGTCTCATAATTACGATTTATGGAGATATTTTTTGTTTCAGAGGCAGAAATGGGCTTCCATAGAAAGCACATCTTCTCTTTCTCCCTCACTGATAAATTTTGGATCAGAGCTGCTGCCCCGCCTACCACTACTGTTTACACTAGGTTGACCAGTGAAAGTGCACATCAAGATGGCATTAGCATGAGCAGGAACATCAGGAAGAGATGAAAAGAGTCTGTTGTGCACCAAAGTTGGTGACTCGCAGACGAATCAGAACAGCAAGTGTATTTAGCATCTTTTGTTGTTGTTGTTTATTAGTATTTGTTAGCTTGTAACTGGCAGTGGCCGACACAACTAGCTAACTCTTGCTAAGTCTGCTCAACGCTGGAGGTTTCAGGTTTCTTTGTGTGCATTTGCATATTAAACAGCAAATGGCTTACAAATTTGTTATATAGCTAAAAGCTGGCTTACCTTGGGTTAGTTTTGTCTTTAGTCTTTAGTTTTGATTTTTTGTACAGTGAACACGATACATTTGGATCTGTTCCAGGCCAGTAAAACCCATTCACATTGATAAAATCAAACAACCCAGTTCTGCTCTGTGATCATACTGTGTATATTCAATCTGTATGCTACATTTCCCGCAGTGTGTTCGACCACATACTGTACCAGACACCCTCTGTCCCACCCTCATGGTGCCATAAATGCATAAACGTTTAGTCCTCTTGGCAGCAGTGGGAGCCGCCCCATCACCCTGCAGAGTCAGTCCCATGACTCATCTTTTTTGACCACACAACCACGATGTTTATTATCATGGCTGTCAGTGTGACGGCATGTTTGTCATTTGTCCGAGAAGGTTAGGACTGTGTGGCCATGCAGCGTTTGGCAGATACACTGTGTCGGCACAGGGCACGTAAATGTCACAACACTTGAACAGCACTATTAATGAAAACTACTTGTGGCATCCATCAGCCATTCCTCACGAGTACACACCGTGCAAGCACATACACAAATACACGCGCTCAAAGAAATACTGTACAGAAGGCAAAGTCACCTGTGTGGTGAGGTGCTGGCCAGGTGGGCCAGACAGCTGCACGACTCTATTTTAGTATGATATTAAAGAGGACGACCTAATATAGACATAGAGACAGGGTTTGCCACTGCTACTGAATGTGTTTATCTGCCTGCATCACACTGAAGAATTGTGAAGAAGAATTGACTGCCTGTGACATTTATCAACTGAATTAAACATACGGAGATTACAGAGCTCAAATTTCTCACCATTGTTTAAAGAAAGGGTTTCAAGTGTTGTCAAGTTGTTGATATCAAATTATTTATTAAAATTAAGGGTGGCTAAAGCACCCTTTAAAGTTCCCTTGAAACAGCTAGCAGAGTGCTTATTGCTTACATGTTTCCTGTGAAACAGGTAGTTAGGGAAGAACTTATTGCGGACATTGGTTGGCCTGGCTGATACCACCCAGCTATACCTCTGATGTAGGAAGGAGAGCAGTCATAATAGCTGACTCTTCCCCGAGTGAGAGCTCCCAGTGAACATGGCCAGGCCAAAACCAAAGCAGTCTCCGAGACCAAGGAAGGTCAGTTTGACATCAAGTAATAGGCCGTAGTACTGAGGCAGTTAATCTGCCAGGTTTGGCTCCCAGCATCCTGGGGCTGAGTCATGGTTTACCAAGGTAATGGCAGTTAGCCATTTACTTTATCAACGAGAAAAGCTCTTTTCCACCATGACTTCAGAACTGTATTCCCTGATGTGTTCACTTGGAGGCTGCTGAGCCAAGTTTGTTGCTGGTAAACGGCAGCGAACAGTCACGGTTAGGTAATTTATTAACAAGTAAGCTCAAGAAAGTATTTTCTCCAGAAACATGATCCAGTTTCACCTAAGTCAGTGAATAAAGTTATAAAGTTGTGCTTTTGTACAGTGAGACCCAGCCCCCAGGAACCCTACAGTCCACGTCGCTGAATGAATGTATACTCCTTGTGTGTTCTGGCAGCATCATAAGCAAGAAAGTGTTTCAGTTGACACACATTTATTTATGCCAAGTGCACGATGAATCATCAACAGTTTTTAATCATTTTCCAGAAAAAGACAAACTCTGAAATACATTAAAGAAGAATATCTACAAAACAACTTTTTTGTCATTGTTGGGCCAGATACTGACATAGGTGATGTATAGCGCAACACATATGTGATTAAAAAACACTTTAAAATTGATTTTGACTTCATGGGAACAGATACTGCACAAGGACACACACACACACACACACACATTACAGGGTGGTCACAGTGTACTTGTTCAACTCTCTAGTGTTTCATCTCGTACCTGCTCAGTTATCTGGCTGACAGACTGGAGTCGAGCTTGGCTGAACAAGGGCTTCCCCCAACATACTGACCCATCACTGCATCAAAAGAATGATTTGTGTGTGTGGGGGGGGTATCATGATCTTATGTGCAGCACTTTCCAAAATACTTTACAGGATATTTTCCGAATGAGGTGTCATTTAGCCTCCTTGTGCTTGTAATGTACCCACCTTTGCTGGCATGGGAACACGCCCCTCCTCCTCCTCCTCCTCCTCCTCCTTTCAGAGCTGCATTTATTTCGTACTAATCCTCCTTATGAGAAAGACAGCTCTTAAACCACGAGCCAGCTTTGATCCCCAACAGACAAAGACAAGAAAACGCTTAAGCTACATCGACAGCCCCCTTTTTCTTTCACTTCCTTCTTCATCTCTTGGCTCATCCCTCGCATCGCTGCCCCGAAGATCTGTAATGTCAGAGGAGGAGGTCAATGAGGTTGTGCAGGGCAGTGTGCTGCTGATTTAACATGCTTGTGCTCTAAAACTAGCGTGTGGACATTGGTAGTTTTATCTCATTATTAATTAATTAATTATGTGCTAAAGGGATAGTTCAGATTTTTTGAAGTGGGGTCGTATGAGGTGTTTACCTACCTACAGTAGATGACAGTCAGCACACTCTCTACTAGTAGAAGCAGCAGGAATACAGGTGTAGGTTTTTGCTAAAGGGGTGTGGTGGCTCGGGAGAGCAAGATATTTGGCTTACATAATGGTGATTCCCAGTAAGAAAAGACTGTCTGACAGAAAGATATTAAGGCAAAAATATTCTAAATATGGCGTACATTTAAATTAAAATATAACCACTGTTGACATCAGTGTCTAGTTAATGTTATTTCATGAGATTCAGTATTGTGGCAAAGCACCTGTTCTAATTACAGGCTGTTTCCTAGTTTTGAAAAATTGTGTGCTCCCCCTTCAAATTCCTCACAGTGGTCACCTGTAGTCATGAGTCTCTTCCTACTGCCAGAATATTTGATAGAGGGAGAGGAGCGCTACGGCTGCTGCCACAACTAGGGTGCTGAAGGCTATTACAGAGGTCATCAGCACAGGGATTTTTGGTCAGTGGGCAGCAATAACCAGCAAGACACTCCATCAACTTTGTCAAGTCTGGGGAAAAGCAACAACAACGCCCATGTCAGACAGAGGGGCTTCCGGCAAGAACACGGGTTTGGCAGATGAAGGTTAGAAGACAGCTTAAATTCCCACAAACCACTGCAGTACAACGCTCTCGTCAAAACAGAATCAACAAGGGAAGCCATCCTGCTAGAGTTGACTGTGGCCTGGGAGGAGCTTTTGAGAGGAAGAGGGCCAAGTACGAGGGGCTGGCAGGCACATGCCGAAGCAGGGGATGGAAGACCTGGTGCAACCTCATCAAGGTCATCTGTAGAGGGAAGGACTGCAGAGCAGGAGAGCCATCAGGAAAATCACTGATGCTGCATAGAGGCATGAAGATGGCTGTGGAAGCTGGGACATGATTAGTCACTGATGATGTGTCAAAGTTGCATCATAAGGTGTGTATTTGAAACAATATAGGCATTAAGTGATGAGCAATCCAATGACTTATGCAGACCATCTGGCGAAAAGTGAGAAATATACACAAAATTATCAATTTTTGAGTGAGTTACACTGCTAGTGATTTTTTTAGGTGGCTCAAATATATTTTGCTGCTGACCCTGTGCACAGCAGTACATTGGTTAGCTACCTACACAGTACTCCTACTGCTTCTCCAAATTGGGAGCATGTCGACCGTCATCTGCTGAAGGTAATACACTGACTACTGATTAGTACCTCATACAATCCCCCTTCAAAAAATCTAAACTACCTCTTTAAGGTACACATTAACACATACAAAACACACAGACATACACAGTCCATTTTGGACCTCTCAGTAGTCAGACACTCAGTGTGTTTGTGACTTTTGTGTGCCAAATGAAGCTTAAAACTAAATAAAAAACAGCTGTGTTGAAACTAGTGTCAACACGGACACATCTGTGTGCCGGGTTCAGTGCTTGAGGTCAGGCGACTTGTTTCATTAAACCATGTTTGCTGTTATAAATATCTGAACACACCACTCAAATCCAAGTGTGTAACAGTAACTGTGTATTCTTGCATGAGTGTGTGTCAACTGTGTGTTTCAGGCACAGTCTGTGTAATCATTTAAGAAGCTTGTATGTTGTATCTGCCACAACACACAGTAATGATAATTAACACAATCATGTGACCCCTGCCAGAACCTGCTGACAAGAAAATGATTGCGTGTGTGTGTGTGTGTGTGTGTGTGTGTGTGTGTCAGTTGATGTGTTTGTTTTCCAGGTGCAGTGATGTGAAGGACCTCTGCGACCCTTGAACTGAAAAGTATACAGATACAGAAGTCCTAAACACGCTATTCAAGCTCCAGGTGTCCAGCACACACACACACACACACACACACACACACACACGAGCACACACACACACACACACACACACACACACACACACACACACACACACGCAAACACAAAGAGACAAATTTTGTGGTCAACCAGGCAATGATGCACATCAACCACTGAGGTCTGGATATACTCATGCCTGTTCTTTTCGTAACCATTTATTATTCACACAACAATCCCTCCTTCTCCCATTTTGCAGTCTCAATTTCTCTCACAAACACACACACACACACACACACACACACACTGAGGGTTAAGAAGTACAGCTGGGAGCTGCTCCCAGACCCCCCTCCTCTGTCACTCTCAGTAATCAATCTGTCAGTATGGTAATTAACCTACAGAGTAAAGAAAGCGTGACTACTGAACTGCTGCACTCCATCGAACATTCCTTTCCTCCTCCCTCTGTCTCTAGCTCCTACTCCCCCTCACTCGGTGGCAGGAGGAGGTCGCTCATTTGCTGATTGTGAGGGTCTGTAATGTCTTTAAATGTGAGTGTAAAACAAGGCTTCTTGTTTTATACTACTGCACCTACAAGGGAACACAGTTAGACCTCTATTGAGCTGCAGTCATAACTTCACAAATAACTACGGGACATTATTCTATCAGTTATGATAAGGTGACACTGACAGTGACATTGCTTCTAAGATGTCTGACTAGGCAAGAAATGGGCTCCTACCTGGTTTTCAACATTGATTTCTTGTTGAAAACTGGTTGATATATTCGGTCTGAACGTCAAAGACCTCTTTTCACCCCCTTTTCAGCCAGATGTGTTTTGGTTACAACATCAATGTGCCACAAGACACAAATTAGTTTATTCATTGTCATAGTTTGTTCAGTTGTAGGTTGAAAGAGAGATGATATTAATTAGTGTGAAGATATTTTTCAAAAGTCATATTTCACTGGTATGTGAAATCTGGTCTACACAAAGAAGTAATTTAAATGCATTTAGTGTTTCATATAAATGTCATAAAGTAATACAGGCTTTCTGTTGCCAACAAAAAGCTCCTAGAACATCGTCTTGAAATTGCGCAACTTGTTATGGGTATTTGTTGCAACTTCGACTTCGCCAGGATATAAGCACCAGGATGTGGAACAAAGAGTGACTTAGAACTTGGATTAAGCAAAGGACTTTCATCCAGGAGACTGGGCTTCAAATCCTGTGTGAAACTTGTTTTCTGGCTTTCAAATGAGAAATTTTGATATAGTTTCTTAGTGAAGGTCTAAAGTGATGAAATGCTATTAATTGCAACGTCTTTAAGTAGTCGGTGAAAAAACTTTCACTTTTGGACCAATTCTGAACGTCTTTTCACCAGTGAATATAGTCATTTTTTAAACATCTTTACAATAGAAAAATGCTCATTTGGGAGCATACAGGTTTTAAACAGGCCTGAGGGAGTTTTCTGGCAAACAAATAAGTTATGTTTACATCCAGTGTTACTCACCAAAATGCACTGCATATATCCTGAGGTCTCATGAACGTGTCAAAATGTTTCCTTCCTCATAAAACATTTTCAAATTTTTTTAAAGGTCCCCTTCCTGTCAGATATGTTTTTCTTCTTGTTCCTACAGCTGGATGTTTGAGCTTTACTGTGTTAAATTATGTGCGTGCAGAGTTTGACACTACAAGCATGTTTTCACATTCATCTGCTGAAGGTGGAAATTTTCTCTGTGCTCACTGAAAATCAGATTTTAAGGGTGGGCCTACGAGCGTGATTTGTGACATCACAATTAGCATCAAAGTCAGTCCTGGTCCAATTTGCAACATGTACAATTTCAAGTTAACTATAAGTCAAATTTGAAGCCATCGGTGCACATACACTGAGAATGGACTGGAAGTAGGAGACATCTTGTCTCCAGCAGAAAAATGTAAGAAACTAACTAAATTTGCATAGTCATTGATTCTGTAATTTTTTATTAAGGGAGAAGAAGCGGGGTAGTTTTTAAGGATTTTAAGGTGAGAATACTACTTTTTTGTGGAAAACATTATTGTTCCAAGCAGATTATTTGTATACGTGTCCTAATACTTGTCTGAAATATTTTAAATCCAGTATTGTTTACATCCATGTTTACTAGCTTGCAGTCTTAATCTCTGCTGCCTTTCTTGGCACATTGTTGCATATCTTGGCTTGACATAAACAAGCCCAATAGCCAAGCTTCTTTAGAAGTTACACCATAAGTTCCTGGAAGTTACATGGTATTAATGGGTAGTCTAGTATTCTCAAGTAGGAGAACAGTTTCTGGCGGTTAAATCTTGATTGGCATTGTGACGGAGAACAGATGGTCCAGATGTTTCACTTCTTGGCCAGGGATTGAGTTAAATGACTTTTATTCTGAAAGACAGGTTATAAAAATGAGAGATCAAACCTTAAAGGTTGGAGGCTTCTTAAAGGATTTATTTTATTTTTTTTTTCAAATTCCCAGACAAGGTTGGCAGTGCATGTCAGCACGTCAGCATTTAATAAGAACAACTTGCTACTGGTGAGTCCTTGAAGAAGTTGGACTCATTTCTACAGTGCAGCTGTTGACTCAAAGCTGCTAACCACTAAAAATTAACACTCACACACGTACAGAGATTTGTAGATTTGGGAAAAAGAGCATGTTCCCAGGATGAAGGTAAGAAAAAGCCAACAAAGAGAAAGTTGGGCAGTCCGCCTGTGGAAATACAGTTGAGAAATGGAAAAATGGACTTTCCTCACAGAATGGTATGATTGTTGGACCTGTGAGTGAGGCTCAGGTAAAACTGGACCACATTCTCATGGGTCCAAACACAAACATCAGGAAATTTTAGCTAATGTCTGTGCCAAATGAAAGTGATGTTTTAGCTGAGTGTTATAATGCACTGCCAAATCATTTTATCTTATGGTTTAACCCATATGTTGCATGAGCTTGTAGCTGCTAGCACCAGGCTGAGAGAGCTTTCACACTGGCACAGTCCTGGCACATTCCAGAGTGGGCTAAGCCCTAGGGCTCGCTGGTCCTGCTCCAGAGCAGGGTTGGTGCTGAGTATGCGGGGTTATCCCCTGAAAATCAACTAAACCTATTGGGCTAAAAGCTGCCAGTGTGAGGAGATTAAAGGAGTAGTCATTGACTATCCTAAAATGTTCACATCACTTGCTTAGTACCAACAAACGTTTAACCCAGAGCAAGTAGAAGTGCAGAGTGAATCGTGTAGCCCTGAGCTTAGCTTAACCATCGGCTAACAATGTGTGTGTGAGAGGGGGTTAATTTATTCCAAAGTTAATGCTTAGCCCAAGGCTCGGGATTGACCTGAGCTAAGAACATTCAGTGTGATGTTAGCACGTAGCTCAAAGCACCACTGTTCCACTAGAGCTTTCCATTAATGCCTGCATGCTGATGACAGCCTCGGCCTGACGCATTACTGGGAAGTCAGTCCATCTTTCCATCCGTCCCATTCTCTTGAATGCAAAAATCTCAACACCTTGAGGGAATTTCTTCAAACTTGGCACAAATGATTGAAACTGATTACATTTAGTGGTGCAAGGTCACTGTAACTTCATGTCTGTCTCATTCTTGTGAATGCGATATATAAGGGTTATATGAGTCTGGACAGACATGGATGTAAACTGCATCTTGACTGGTTGGTGGAGGGATACATCCGTGAGTTCGTCATTCTAGTTTTTCTTTCTTTACATAGGTAAAAATCAGAGAGCTGAAAAACACAAAGAGAAAGAAAGAGGGGGGACATGCAAAGAAGGCACCCAGTCAGACTCAACCAGGGATGTTGACATTACATGGTCAGCATCGTAAACCCTTTGGCCAACTCTGTGTATTCCAGTTTGGCCCATTTCACAGGCTTTTTCAGGCCAGCCAGACTGGATCATTGCACAAAAGCACTAGAAATATTGTTTAAATATAGAAAGCGACCTCTTTGACCAAAATAATATCCCATAGCCCTGATTTTTTTTCCATTTCAAGTATTCAGTTTGACACTGAGACAGCTTTGTTTATATAACTGTATCCTCAAATAACAAAAAAGGCCGAAAACTCCCCTGTCTTTCTATGCTTGGCTTCGATCCAAGAGGCAGCGGTGGCTTCTCACCGGTGCCACATGGGTACTTGAGAAGAGTGATGACAAGACTTACTGTAATTGGAAAATGGCTTTTGCTGGTGTTTCCTGAGGACCTGCCAGTGACTGCAGCCAGTAGAGTATTTCCCTCTACAGGGACCCTGTTTGTGAGTTTACCATGGAAACTGATCAGATATCTGATACCTTCACTTGTTTGATTTTAGCTTTTAGTAAAGCTGCAGCAGACAGTGACGATACGAAGAGGAGCAGTAAGTCCACATGTAGACATAATGGGAGGAGTGACAATACAGATTCTTCAGTAAGCACTCACATTCATTTATGTCTGTGAGCGTACGTGTATGGTCTTGAACTTGTACTGTGTTTAGGTTCATTAACTGCTCAGAATAAACCCCCACAACTGTTTATAAACTCTTATCTGTATTGCCTCCTGCAGACTATTAGAGCAGGATGGTGTCTTTGAACCATCTTCAATGATCCCTACTGACCTGGGTTTCACACGTTCCAGTCTTCAGATCCTCAGCCAGGCTAAAGCAGATTATCTGCAAACTCCCACTACACAGTGGTGGAAAAAGTTTCCAGATGCCTTAAAAGTAAAACTTTATAGAATATCAGTGGAGGAAAAGTTTAAATATTTCTTATCCGATTTAAAATGGAAATAAGTATTAAGGCCATACTTGGAGGAAAGATTTTCTTGGAGTGAAGGTGAATTCTTTAGGTGTGTTCAGACCAACATCTGCACTGCGTCCCAAAGGAAGCCTCCTTGCTCAATTCAATGAAACCTCTGGCTTGGAGTTGAGAGGCAAAGACCTCTGACAAATTTCAGAACATGTTTGACAGTTTTATAATCCGCTGTATAGTTTTTAAAGTATCTGATAAGCATTTAAACTCATAGAGACAATTCTTCTTCTTCTTCTTCTTCTTCTTCTTCAACAGAGCTTACAGGATTCTTCAGCAACATGCCTACACCAACACTGACATTTGCATGTTTTGAGACAATTCTCTGTTTTTTGGTTTGAACCAAAAAGTTTTTTTTTTTCATTTGATTTTCTAACTTTTAATGACAGTAAATTATGGTGTTTGGTCAGATGAACTCACATCCTCAGCTAAAGGAGTGCACTCAGTAGACGCAGCTCTGCCATGCAGCAGATGGTGAAGCACCTACTGCAATGCCACTACAATGGCCAGATGCAACAAGAGGAGATTTGCAAAGTTTTGAAAAAAAAAGTTGTACAGTATGTAGGAGTACGTACAGTGAATCTTCTGATTCAGCTTCAGTTCAGTGAGTTGATTTGATTGGTTGAAATTAGCCCATGTTAGACGTGACAGATGGTTCATTCAATCACCTGCCAAGTATTTTTTGAAAGCACCAGCCTTTTTGCAAACAGTTTCTATGGATGGATTCCCAGATGTCAGTTTTTGAGCCACAACAAAGGCCAGAATGTGGCCTGCAACGGGATATGTGAGTCTTGCTTTTAGCCTGGCAGTTGATGATGACGTGCCAGTTAACACGAATGAGCAGTTAGTCGTCGGTATGAAACAGAGCAGCCAGTAAAATTTGTTTTCCAAGGTTTTTCAAATATTGTGAATCACCATAACCACAAGAGGTTCTTGAGAATATCTACAGTCATACACGTGCACAAAACACATGATCTCTTCCAGGTTTAGGCCTGGCAGAGATACCGATGTGTGAATGTTCACCTACTGTATATGTGGCCCCCCGGTGTGGTATAAACAAAACCCCATGCACTTCCACTGTCCATATTCAGAACTTATGCTTCAGAAAGGATGTGTCTACATTTCTTTTTATTGAATCACGCAGAGCTTGCATGATTCACGTTCAACCACAATGTAATCAAAACAAAAGTGAGCAATTTCTTTATTTCCAGTTGGTGCAACTGTAAATTTCTACACTGATCCTCCACTACCTCCTGGTGTAAGCAGCACAGCTGTCTTGCATCACCATTACCAGGGAGCTGACCTTCCTTCTGCCGTTGTTGTACACAGATGTAAGCCAGAATCACAACAGTGTGCACATAAAACATGCAAGCAGAGTTAACACTGACGTAGGTACAGTCACAAAGTTTTGCTACATTATTTGTTACTTTAGACCCCGTCCTGCTCATTTTGGAGGAATCCTGTTCTCATGTGTTTGTTGATACTGTAGCATAGACACAGATACATCTTCACATTCCTATCTCACACAGACCAGACCGCACCTGTGATGCTACCGTACAGCAACACAGGGATGAGATCACATGCAAACTGATCTCTGACGTGACGTGACTATGAACCTTATTTATCTGTACAATGATAACAGTGTAATGTGGAATGAAATGTTTCTTTTAGCTTGTACATGACTCTTGCATGGACAGTTTGATGCCCTTTTGTAACAAACACTCACTTATGTAGTTGTTTTGAGTCTTTTTGTCCCTGACAGAGGACATGCTGGGCTTCTATTTTATTGTTTGGTTTTGTATATGTATCGTTTTGCAAGCCATTTACCTGTTTGATACAGGAGTCGGAGAGGGAGATTCAGACAGAAGCAAAGGCTCTTTGGACTTCAAAGAAAAAACACTTTGTCTTTAAAACTAAAAGAAATAATGTTTTTGAAGTAGATGTTATTGCATAAAAAATACTCCATTAAAAATGTGGTTGGCAGTTTATTTTTGGCATCATTATATAATCATTCTGCGGTCTATGACTGTAATTCAAGTGATCTGAGAGAAAAACTAAATTTCTACACATCCTCTTGGTTACACTTTCTTTTCTTTCTGTAAAATCAACTTTATTGAAACAGATAGAACAAGTTTACAAGTTTATAACACCTATACCACAACTCTTGACTCTGTTTCAGAAAGCCTAGCCCTTGATGGGAGATGCTGAATCACAGTAAGTGATTCTGGAGAAAGAGAGCTCATCCTCAGGTTGTCGAATACCAACAATTTGGGTTAACCCGAATCATCTTCATTAACTATCTTTCCCCAGAATCGTTTACTGCGCCTTTAAATGTGTTTCGACTAAAACTAAAATCACAGATGCAAACATGAAGTGTACGTGTACGTGCCCCTGGCTCATTCTGGTGACTCACACACTTCTTGTGAATTTCCTGCAATTTAATGACTCCGGAGTTACAACATACATTTTATGACGTGCAAAGTCTGCAAATTAATTTGCCTTTTAAAACCTGGTGTTTAATTTATTTTCATCTGCTTCATTTGGTAACAATAACCAGTTTCTCCTTTTCAATTTTTTTCCTCTGGTCTCCTCCCTTTCAACAGATATCAGGGCCTGGGTCCAGTCAGCCCTCTAATAACAGCCCATATTTCTTGTGAAATACACTAAACCCTTTTAAACAAATCCTCCAAGGGAGAGGCAAAAGAAATATCTGATTGGATTTGAAGACGTTGTGTAAAGACTGAGGACCACTGAAGTCTTGGAGGAGATGTGAGTGAATCACTGTTTCAGGCCATTATATACTGCAAGGTGAATGACTGCACCATTCACACATGACGTCATTACTGCTCTACCCTCACTTTTACTTCATGTGTGTCTCATATAAGAGGTTACAGGGGGACAAGGTGTCAAGGTGTCAAATCATGGATGAACATTTATGGATTGTGACACTCACCTCGTGTCTCTGACTGTTTAATAGCTGCAACAGGTGCCACTTGTCAGTATTGTTTTATTTTTTGACAGAGGTGTCAAAGATATGCAGACACTATGCATGGACTGTATGTAACATATGTGTAACTACAACATATACTGCTGGATAATGTTTCGGGAAACACAAGGTGAATAACACAGCTGTCTCCTGGAATTAAACTTAGAGATTTATTTGCTGTTCAATGATGCTAATTTGCTTTTTTAAAGGAAAGTGTAAGGAAAAGTTGATGGAATTTACAAAAGGCCAACTTCCCCTGTTGGACTGCTGTGATTACGAAAGTGAGAGCTAGAATTACCAGTCTCTTCTAATTCATTTTACTGTATATTACCCTTACAGTAATGGAGTTATTTTTGGAAGAGTTTCTGGCCTGCGAATTGGCCTCCTCTCAGACGACTCCCACTTTCCACTCAGCTGGAGTGAACAGAGGACGAGGGCGTCCAAGACAACCTCACGGTTTTGCTACTGTTCCTTAAAACAGAGCAAATGGAGTGAGTGAGGAGACATGGAGTAACACCAGCTCTCTGTTTGTGTTACCAAGCCACCTCCAACTGCTTTTGTAGATGACTTTGTCATTGTTGCATTATTTATGTTTCATATTTAAAACTTACACAAACAGGGAGCATGACTTTTTGTGGTCAATATAACCAAACATTGCTAAATATGAAGGGTTGAAGTGGGTCAGTGGCTGTGGGTGTTATTGAGCAGATGACTTTGTCTTTAAAGTACTGCCCACAAATGCTGGGCTCAGGGAGTTGTGGGCTGATTTATCCCTGATTCACCCCTCCTGACAATCAGAGGAGAAATCTGGTACCAGACCTTGGTCGAAGCTGTTGCACAGAGGGGTTTACAGATCTGGTCTTATACCTCATGACTGATCAGGGCCACCTTGATCATTTTCAAACATGGTTGATATTAAGAAGCTAAAATCTGGATGATTATGTCACTTCTTTCCAAGCACCACAATATCCAATGAAAGAGGCAAGTCTACGAGGAGATGGAAATAGTGGTAAACATTCTGGCTCTTCAGATTAACTCCTTGTCTCGACCCCAAATGTCAGGTCAGCGTCACGTGATGACCTCGTTCATGCCACACTGAAGTGTCTGATTATGATATTTGTCTCATCTTTGCCAGTGTCCTGCAGCAAATGAGCACCCAAACATTTTGTGCGGTACGCAATTTTCCTTCCTTATGTGTGAATATTCAACATGATACACGATTGTGGCACAAATATGGCAGTGTATGTGTAGTGAGAGTAGCTGAGTCAGAGAGATAAAGGAAAAACGAGAGTGCCTGTGGTTGTGGTCAAAGCAGACAGGTGCTGGTGGTTGGAACAGAGGGATTAAAGTTAAAGTAAATGCACAGTTTGCCCACAAATAAACACTGCAGAAGAAGTTCAAGAAGTTCATCCCAGCTTCAACTTACAAACCGGAGCAGAGTGAGCTGCTCTCTGGCTCTGGAGCACATTCGGCTCTGCCTAGGTTAAAAAATGTACATAAATATGTGTATTCAGTGCCTTTCAAGTGGACACCAACCTCGTGTTTATGCATGTATTATCCAAAGAACTGCATATATGAGAGATGCAAGTGAAAAACGCAACCAACTCACTTGTGGTCAAGACAGGGGGCAATGTTAGTTAACATACTACTGTTGATATTAAAATCTCACCTGCAGTTCAATAAACAATGCATGTTGGTTGCGTCTCCACAAATATTTCCTCATCCAGACTTAGCCTTCCTCTTTCGTTTTTTTTTTCACTGTAAAACATTACTAGAGCAAGTTGTTGCACCACATCAGACAATGTTTTGTTTACATCTGCTTCCCCATGAGATCAAGTGAGATCATGCTCCCTACAGTACGATAATCTTGTACTGCATGTGTGATGCGTCATTATTTTTAGACTTACTATGCAACATCTTCCTTAAAAAAACAAAACAAAAAAACATAATCCCTGTCATCACTTATATGAGCCACTGTAAGACTCTGCCCTCTGTGTGTCCTCTGTGTAGAAGTGTGGGTGCATTTATTTGTGCTTTTTATGTAACTGCTGCGAAACAATCAAAAATCTTGTAGTGTGTACATATTAGAGATTAAAAGAAGAACATCTGTGTAGTTTCTCTTTATGTGCGTGATGCAGCCAGTAAGTATTTTAAAACTCCTGTACTGCAGCAGCTCAACCAAAGTGCTGACAGTTAGGTGTAATTAGTCTCTAAAGGTTTAGGGAGGAAAACATGCCTAGTTCATTTTAGTTAATTTCTGAAAACACAGATAGATGGTGTGGGAGGTCAACTTGCCAGTGTGGCCAGTCACATCCGCAAACTGTCACATTAATAATACTTAACCACTCTGCCTGAAGTCTTAAGGTCTTTCTCTGTTCACTTTTCATATTCTGAACTAATTCTGTCGCTTGACTCCACTGACCCGCTGTCACAACAAAACAAAAAAAAGACAAGTGTGAGCATTTTTATAAACAATATTAAGAAGAAAGAGAGATATATACAAGCTGCAAAGAGAAAGAAAAAAAAACATGTCAGGTGTAAACACATGTGGATAAGAGAGCCAGAAAAAGAGAGAGCTTCATCCACTTTACCCAGCTTTGATCTCCTTAATGGGGTGCTGGCTTTGCTCCAGGTGGGATGTGTCACCAGGGGCAACAGGACAAGAGGAGGCTGATGAGGCAAGCCAGCTCCAGGCTTTGGGGGCCACTCAGACCAAACACACTCCACATTGGCCTCCTTACTGTACAGTGCTCTCTGCACTGTCAGAAATGAAGGTTTAATCAGAACAACCATACATGTGCTGCTGGATACTCCTTTTTC
This sequence comes from Lutjanus campechanus, assembly GCA_027495735.1. Classification (NCBI taxonomy): domain Eukaryota; kingdom Metazoa; phylum Chordata; class Actinopteri; order Lutjaniformes; family Lutjanidae; genus Lutjanus; species Lutjanus campechanus. Next base: position 127,816 of record JAJHUR010135994.1, on the reverse strand, counting down.
TAGCAGAAAAAATCAAGTTTACAATAAAATGACCTTAAAGACAATGAAAAGTCCTGTGTAAATCTGAAACAGCTTACAGAGCTTTAGCTGGTTTAAGAGGTCCAGCGAACGATGGCTAACCAGTGACTGGCCACTGGGCGAGTAGCAGATCACAAAGGGTTTTATTCTCTTAATTTTACACTTGAACTCTCTTAACTCTCTCCTTTTCTTCTTCTCCATCCCCTGTTTGAACTCGCCTGCCTATGTCCTGACCTCTTTCCCTCATCTGTCTGTGTCTCTTCCGTGGTCACTCCCTCCATCTCTCCCCGGAGGCTGGGCCCTCTTTGATATTCTGCAGGATTAGCTCTGATCTGTCTGGGTGTGTCTCCTATAGGGGCTTTTGCATTCAATCTAATCACTGTCTATTCACACATCCTCCACGGATTCACCATGTGTCACTTTTTTGGGAAGATATTTCTTTCCTGTTGAAGGGAGGACACAGTTCTTTCCACCAGTTATGAGACTAGTTGCATATTTCAAAAATATTTAATTATTAGTTTGTGTCTCAGTGGAATGCGGCTCTGGGATATTAAGTGTCAGATTTGTGACAATCCACCTGGCAAGGCTGTTAGTGTCTTATGACAGTTAATCCCAAATTTTTAATAAAACATGACACCTAAAAACAAGAAAATCAAAGATTAGTATGCATGCACAGCACCAGGACCCTGGAACCGAAGCACCTAAATGGAATTCAGCCGTCATGTTATTTTTCACACCTGTGACTTTCCAACATGAATGTCTTCTATGAAAAACGTATAGGTCATGTCCGTGATCACTCCCTCGCTCACTCACTCACTCCTCCCTATATACCAGACAATAAATAGTTTACTCTATTGTGAGAAGTTAACTTGACAGGTTTGTAACTGTCAGCCATTACCTGGAAAGCTTACAAACTTACAAAAATATGTCATGAATTGACATAACATCTACATTTATGAACTACTGATAATGATCAAAACCAGCTACATTACTCAGTCAGAGCACAGTTTTTGCAGTGACAGGTATTTCCAGTTGTTTTCTGCAGGTTCGCAGTTACGGCAGAGAGAGACAGTGAGAACTCAGGTGGACTGACTGTTGCATAATAATCTCAACGTGATAAAACTATTCCTACCATACCTTGTGGTCAGTTATAGTTGACTAAGTGGTTACATGACCTGAAATGAGCCATAATTTAAGCAGGCATGTCATTGATGTGCTCCGGTACTACAAATAACACTACACCACTGGAGATGACTGTCCAGTTTGTTAATTTTTAAGCTTTGATTACTGAGCTTCTCCTCACATAAAACACACTATGCCTCTCCTGTGTTTTGAATGGCTTTGGTGAAGCCACCGTTTATAAGCTCTTCCTCTGTATTTTTGTTTCAACATCATGTACGCAACTGAGAGTGAGGGAATCACGGTCACACTTAACACTACCACAGCCACAGGTGGCTCAGTGCTAGAGCAGGTTGTCAGATAATCTGAAGATAAATGGTTCAATCCCCCGCTGCCCCAGGTCCACATGTCGAAGTATCCTTGGCCAAGACACTGAACACCAAACTGCTTCAAATGACATAACCTCTGATGTGTTAATGTGTGTGAATTAGTTAGCTTCTGGTGAGCAGTTGGCGCCTTGCATGGCAGCCCTAGTCATCAGTACATGAATGGGTGAAGGTGACATGTAGTGTAAAGTGTTTTGAGTGGTCGAAAGACTAGAAAAGTGCTGTCGGTGCAAGTCCATTCAGTTGGTGCCCCATTTTGAGTCGCGACCCTACGTTTTGGAAAGAGAAAGTAGTGGAATAACTGATGACACTGACATCCCGGAAAATGATAACCACTGTGTCAACATCCTGAAACTGAGCATCATTATCCTTCACACAGCCACTGTCGTCCGTTCCATTGTTTTATCTTAACCATTGTCTGCCTTCCCAAAAATGTTACTCTGTGATCTGCAAAATATCATTTTGTGTTCCGTTAAGATTCCACAGAACACAGAATAAAAACAGCGCGGGACGTGACAGAGAAGGGTTAATGGGCCGCATGTTAAAGCTCATGGGAAACGCATCGCCAACACGCCGGGAGGCTTTCCTCACATTGATGGAGAGGGGGCCAAGAGGAGGAGGGGTGGGGGGTAGAGCAAGGTTCACCGGTTCCCAAACTCCTGCAGAGCTTCAGTAGCCTTCACTGCCACCCTGAAACTCCTCTCACCCCTCCTGTCTCCCCTCTTTCTTCCCCTTCACTGCCCTCTCAAGCTTTTGCCTCTCTTTTGTCTGCCCCCCCCCTGTGCTAAACACTCTCACCTACTGGCCTTTAACACCTCCTCCAGGCCCCTCTGTGTTGTGTTATCATCCTCTCCTTCTTCTCATCTCCCTCACATCTTTTACGTGTCACAGCTTTTGTCGTAACATAAACAGAGAATCAAAATAATCGTCTATGCATCCTTGTGTGTGTCTGTTTGTGCATGGGGGGCTCTCTCCCTCACATCTCCACGTTTTACTGTACGCAGTAAATTACATCAGATCTGAGACCCTGCTTTATGACTGAAGGTCAATATTGACTTTCTGCAAAACCAGCAAAGTTGGAGAGAGACAGAAAGAGCCAGACAGAGGGAGATGTCAGAGTGTTCTCTGAGGCTTTCCGCTTGACTTTTTGTTTGGGTGCCCCACGCCTTTACATTATTGACGCTGGCATGAGCTCAAAGTCAACATCGTTAGAGATTTTCCTCCCCTCAAAAGAAGCTTTTTGCCACCATTTATTTATGTACAGAACAAAAACCATTTGAAAACTTCCCCAGTGACAGTAAGTCATCCATTACAGAAAACATGGAGCCTAAAAAGAGACATCCAGTTGGCCCAGAGAGTATTTGAGGTAATTTAATCATCAATCAGCATGTTGTCTTATAAACTTTACTCTGTTCTTATCTGAATTGTCTCTGGTCCCAAAAACAATTTGTTTTAGGATACATTCTGAAGAAATAAGGGTTCCAAAAGGGTTCTTCCTGAAGGGCAAAGCTTCTACTTAGAAAAAATTATTTCTTCATGTAGCATTGTTAAAATCCTTGAAGAACTTTTTCGTCAAAGGTTCTTTGTACCGTAATATAAAAGGGTTCTTCCCCTGGGTGGGTTTTAGATAAAACCCTTGGAATATAAATGGGTTTTCGGTAGAACCCCCGGGGTGGTTCTCGATAAAACCATGGAAATATGAAAGGGTTTCCAGTAGGACCCTCTGGGTCGGTTCTAGATAAAACTGAAAAATTGTAGAAAGAGGATAGAAGGGGGTTCTGGGTGAAACCTTTGACAGATGGTTCTAGGTATAACCATTTATGTTTGCTTCTAAATAGAACTCTCTGAGAGGGTTCCGAGTGAAACTTAGAAAAGGTTCTACCAGGAGCGCCCTACCTGGCGGTGAGCAAAGAGCAAATTTCTTATCATGTGAAAGCCCCTTAAGCGTTTAAATATCAGGCACTGATTGCAGGCTGATCGATGGAAACATAAACTAGAAACGAGACAGTAACAAATGGACTGTACCTCTGGATGAATTCTGCTCTAAGCTGCTGGAGGAGGGGAGCTGAGGCCTGAGAAAGAAAACTAATCAAACGGAGAAATCTGTCTCTTGAGGCCCACTTTACCATGTGCATGCACGGAAAAGACACACATGTAGACTAATGCGCACACACGCACTCTGTCCATATGCTGTCGATGTTGTCAGTCCTGTCGTCTGTCTACATCACGTACAAGTTTTGGCATGCAGCCCTCCTCTGGGTGACAAAAAGCGCAGTCTTTTGTGTGTCGACAACTATTCCTCACATCCCTACCTGGCCCCAGCAGGCCTGTTCAGAGGTGCAGGCAAGCAAAACCACGCACGCACGCACACACACACACACACACACACACACACACACACAGCTGTAAGTTTTACCCAGACAGTTTTTTTTACTTGAACTTCTTGCACTTCCTTCTCTCCTTGCTCAAATTGTGTTAATTTGATTCTTTTCATTTCTGACATTTCTGTGTGAAGTTGCTAAAACCTTTTGTATGAATGTATTGTATGAACATTCCCTAAGAGACTTAGTAACCTGATGGTAAAATTTGAAAAAGTTCCTACCACAGCAAGTAGTACTGATATGTTAACCTTATTATCCAGTTACTGTACAATTGGCAACTTTTATTTTTACAGTTTCTCATAACTCAGATAATAAGTACAGTCATATATTTCATCAGTCACCCTATTTTCATCATTTAAAATCTGCAGCTTCTAAACCGTCAAATGTAAAGTTGATTTGGGTAAAAAAAAAAAAAAAATTGTATCTGTTTATGCTACAAAATAGCTACGGCAAGAAACTTCTTTGGTTTGTGTCCATTGATTTGAGAGAGAGAGAGCGCACAGCTGTGATTGTGCCAGGTAGAGACTAAATGAGGAGAGAGAGTGGTAGTAACAAGAAAGCCAGTGAATCAGAGAAATAAAACGTTCCATTTCACAGTGAAGATCACCATGACGATGAAGGTCACCTGGCTATTGTGACCATGTCCAAAACTCATAAAATGTGCCGAACTAACGCCCTCAAATGACACATGAAAAGCTTAAAATGTGTAGACATTACGCACGAAATGTTATTAAAACTGGCGTGCTATTTATATACCATCCCATTACATTGTAATATAACAAAAAAAATATTTGTTTAGCTTTGTTGTCTTTGTTCTTAGCTGTTAAGTATATTTATTTGTGAGTACACTGAGAGCAATAAAAAAAAAAGAGTGAAATTCCTTGTACGTGGTACGCGTAAGTGCAGTGGCAGTGGTGGTGCTGCTGCACAGCAAGGAGGTCCTGAGTTCGACTCCCCGAGCCGGCAGGGCCTTTCTGTGTGGTGTTTGCATGTTCTCCTCGTGTCCGCGTGGGTTCTCTCCGGGTACTCCGGCTTCATCCCACAGTCCAAAGACATGCAGCATAATAGGTTAATTGGTGACTCTAAATTGCCTGTAGATGTGTATGTGAGAGTGAGTGGTTGTTTGTCTCCATGTATCAGCCCTGTGATGAACTGGCGACTTGTCCAGGGTGTACCCCACCTTTCACCCAATGTCAGCTGGGATAGGCTCCAGCCCTCCTGTGACCCTCATGGATAAGTGGTTACAGAAGATGAATGAATGAATGGTACGCATACATGGTGAATAAAGCTGATTCTGATCAAACAACTTTTTCCTGATTGACTTTTAACATCAAGTTAAAAAACATCACATTTATAGAACCAAGGCTGGCTCCACCTACCAGGCAGAGTTCAGGGCAAAGACATAAATATTGAGTACTGTGCAAAGGTTTTAGGCAGGTGTGAAGAAATGCAGTAAAGTAAGAATACTTTCAAAAATATAAAATGTAATTGTTTATTTATTTTAATCAATTTACAAAATACAAAATGAGCAAACAGAAGAAAAATCTAAATCAAATCAATATTTGGTGTGACCACCCTTTGCCTTCATGTTTTTAATATATCATGATTTTCATATTTTTTGTAAAGAATATTACAGTTTTAAGTAGCATTTTACTGCTCTGAAATCCCGTTTTAAATATAAACATGAAATAAACTTTAACAATCATCACTGAACACTGGCATTGTTTTTCTCGTGGCTAACTGGCGTAACAGCGGTGATCTCACTGTGGCTGGCTGTTTATCGTTTTGGTAAGAGTGAGAGCTCCCTGCGGTGGTGGAGGTTTATGCAGGATTTTACAGGAAACCATGGCCTAAAAACCCAGCCCAGCATTTCACACACACTCGCGTGGTTGCATTTAAAGAGGTCAGGAGGAGAGGAACATTTGTGGCTTACCTCAGATGTTTACCATGATGGTACAAAATCATGTGTTTTTCTAAGCGTGTGTGTGCTGTAGGTGGTAAAGTTAACATCCTCGTGTGCTGAACTACCTCAGGAGAAGAAAAACAGGCATCCATCAAGCTGCCTGCGCTGCCAGTTAGTTTGGTTGTGTTTGAGTACTTCCTAAACCACCAGTGGTTGACTGAAATGTTTGAGGTCTGAGGCCACAGTGACCGCGGTTTCCTCCTGCATTGTTTACCTGCCCAAAAGATGTTTTCTTTTTCCAAACAGGATGATCTAATCATGGCAATAAGTGAAGCATTTTTTAAATAAAGTTGGTGGAAATAGCTTAGCCAGAGGATGTTTTGGTAACACGGATGCTTTTTGGATAAAAGAGAGACAAAGATGTCAGCTTGAATCACAGAATCAAAGTCAGGTGGTGTTGTTTGACCCTGGCTCTTAATTACAAACCCCAGCTCCAAAAAAGCTGGAACGCTGTGTAAAAACATAAATACAAACAGAATGCAATGATTTGCAAAAACTTTTCAACCTACAGTATGTTTAACTGAATATAGTACAAAGACAAAATATTTAATATTCAAACTGACTGATTTTGTTTTTTGTAATATACACTCATTCTGAATTTGATGCCTGAAACATGTTCCAAAAAAAGTTTGGACAGGGGCATGTTTACCACTGTGCAGGGTTGAGAGGGTTACTTTAAAAATGTTTTCTAATACAATTACTGATTACATTTGACAAAATGTAGTCAGTAAACTAATCCAAGAGTCACAATATTAAACACAAGTAAATCAATAGAACGTCTGAGAATCAGTGGTTCAGTGGTGTAGTGCATGTATGGGTGCGTGTGGATGTGTATGTGTGAAAGAAACAAAAAGAAGTTCAGGACGAGCTCATGCTGCTGAGGTGTTGTCTGTCCGGGTGACAACAGGAGAAGAGGGAGAGACTGCAGGCTGAGGAAAGCAGCAGCAACAAAAACAAGGAGAGCTGGTGCAAGGATGAGGGGTCGTCACATAATGGAAGTTAATTCCTTTCCATTACCTCACATGACATTGATTAGCGTAATATGATGTTTTATGTAGGGCTGTGTATTGACAAGGATCTGGCGATACGATACGTATCACGATACAGGGATTACAATTCAATATATTACAATATAATGCGATACGATAAGAGAGGTGATATATTACTATTATTTAATCTAATTTGGGGAAATTGTAATTGTATCAAGAACACAACACCATATGCATAACGCACCCCCATATACATAAAATCTTAGTTTGCTTGTTTTATGCAATCAGAACAGTGAAGATAGATAACAACACTACTATCTAGTGGTCGGGGTTTTAAACACAACAGAAAATTAACCACTGCCATGTATCAAACTATCGCAATAAAGTGAGAATTGATACAGTATCACAAATCATAGTGTCACAATACTCAGGTGTATCAATATTTTCTTGCACCCCTAGTGTTATGTTTATTGTTTTGTTCATTTGTCCAGATATTCCCTCCTTTGTTAAGCACAAATCCATGTCTAGATTAATAGCAGTAAATATGCACATTTGACTGTACTTTAAGTATATATTCACACATCAAGCTGAAACTTCAACTCACCATAAACTTATTCCAGCCAGGGTCTTGCGTATATTCTTTATTTTAGAATGTATTTTAAATGTAACTGTAATATCTTTTGTTTGTACTGTATTCAACTGAAAACAAGTTGCATTCTGTTTTTATTTACATTTTACACAGTGTTCCAACTTTTTTGGAGTTGAGGCTTGTAGAAAACATGTAACAACTAAAATATATGTGTTCTTCCTTTGTTTGACACCACCTTTGTTCATTGACCACCTTTCTGATTGGTGAAAACTGACATGTTAATGGTGAGTGTTTTGGTTGACGGTGTTCACTGAAGGGATCTCTGGCAGAGGTTATCCGTAGGTCAGCGTAGCGCAGGGTCAGAAAGTAGTCCTTTCTCCTGCTGTGTCCGCAGCCATGTGTAGAATGTGGGTCATCTTCAAAGAAGCTCGAGTATTAGCCTTCGACATGAGGCATCAGCAACCTCCATGGTAGGGTGAACAACTGCAACAGGAAAAGTAACGTGGGAAGCCAAGGCTAAAAAAGGTCAGTGGTTTATGACTACAACTTCAAAACTCTCAAAGCTTACTCTCTTAAAACAGATCAGAAACAGGCAGGCCTGTGTGTGTGTGTGTGTGTGTGTGTGTGTGTGTGTGTGTGTGTGTTTCATTATAAATAACATCTTGTCTTTTGAGCATAAATTCTCTGTTTTTATCCCACTTTATTATCATTTAGCAGCCTGGGATTCAACACCAACACATTGATTCTCTCCTGTAGGTACTGGACTATACAGTTTCCTATCATAAACCTATGAATGAATTTAATAGGGTAGTAAATAAGATTTTTATTGCCCCATAACACGTGATGATCATATGTGGGAAGCTGCAGGTGTTTAGACTCACTCTCCAGTCCAAACTTTAGACATATATTTCTAAATCAACAGTGGAGGATGGTGTTGCAAACATGGTTCTGTAATATGCTTCAGTGACAGACACTACGAGTTATTGCTCATGAAAATTTTCCTCCAAAGGCTGCATGAGCTTCTGTTATAACAAGCTGCAGTGACTATTTTTTTTCTTAAACTTTGTGTCAGTGACACAACACCATTGCTCAAAAGAAGGGTTCAGGCAGTAAACTCAGTCATTGTTGCATTTCAAGGTAACAGTCAAGGTCATTTATTATCATTGCACAATACAGGTTTGTTCAGTGAAATGAGAGTTGTAGTTGTCCTTCATGCTATACACAAATACAGCATATATACAGATAATTAATTAGATTCAAGGATAGGATAAAATATAAAAACAAAATAAAAAATAAATAGTTATTTACATGCATCAGGTTGAATGTAAATACGAGCAACAAGATGAGGATAAAATGGTCCACATCTTCATATAAAAAAGTTTAACATCTAGGAAACATTGTCCGTCAACTTTGTGTTTGTGCACGGAGCATCATCAGTGTAAACAGAGTCCTCCTCCCCTCAACCTGCTGGAGTCTTGGGTGTTGCGAACTGTCAGCTCAGACCTGCTCCACCTATCAAGTGCAGCTTGATCCAGGATGTTGTGGTGGATCAGGTCTCAAGTCCCATTTCATCTGTTTCATTTTCCTGACCAGACATTAGCCAGAAGCAGCCTTAAATCCAAGCTGGGATAGCAAAGCTCTTATCCCCGCTTACCTCCACTCCACCCAAGCTGCCAGCTTCTGGTTTAGCCCTCCACAACCAAATGGATCAAATCCTGATATTGAAACAAGTCATTTCACAGGGATTGTGATGCTCAAAAACATTTATCCGCCGTTTTACAGCTGCTTCTTTCAAAATCTAAGTCTATGAGGAAAAGTGTCCTACAGGATTGTCTGTGTGCAGCCTAAAATTTGTGGCTGCTACAAATGCACAGACTGTGCATGTGCATGTGCTGGCAAACTGGACACTTGTTTCAAGCACTGTATGATCTGTAGCCCAACAAAGGAGATCTTTTTGCTGTCAGAAGGTAGGCATCATGTTTTCTAGTGTGCATGTGTGTAACTGTAATACGTGCAGAAGGAAGTCAGCTGCTGTCTGCATTGCCGATACAAAATCATCCCAACTACATCCTTGTTACTGGCATTACTAACTGAATTCTAGATTGTAATCACTGTTAGTGACAAACGTCACTTCACTGTAATGTGTTGGTAAGTAATTATTGCCCAGCACTGCACACATGAAGCAACATCATTCCCGTATGTGGACAAATTTCACCCACTTCCTCTCAACATAAGAATGACTAGAAATGGACAAAAAAGTTTCCTAGTTTCCTGGTTTCTTAAGCAAGTGATATCATTCATAATTATATCCTTTAATAAAACCACAGTTTGGGTCATACTGCACTGACTGCATTTGCAGCCCACGCGTCTTTATTCCTGTGCCCAAGAAATGTCTCCAGCCTGTTGCTGTTGGTGCTTGGCTAATAGACTTAAATCATCCAAATCATCCTTCTTCACAGCACATTGTATCTTGTAACACTGGCTCAAGGACTTCATGAGTGAGGGTTTGTTCTCAAATAATTGCTTTTCCCTCCAGTTTTGTAATGAGAGTGGGTTTACTTGTTTCTGCTGCTTTATCTGACTCAGACACGTGCGTCATAATGTTAGCACAAGCCTGTTAGCATCTCCTCCAAAGTGTCTCCTGGGCACTGCAGCCAGCTGATCATATGGCCTCCCAAGGTTTATAGAGTGCAGTATTATATCGTTAAGTCTGCAAGCAGACCACACAGAGCAAGCGAGGGTGTCTGTGTCCTCATTAAAACTCTGCCTGGGCAAACCAGAGACAGCCAATATACACAGCAGATAAGACAGTTAGCAGCTCGCTGAGATTTACAGCCGGCGCGAGAGGACGAGGGGTGAGAGAGAACATGAGTTCATATATCGTTTAATGTCTGGCAGCCAGATGAACACACTGAGGACAATCTGTGATTTAAAAGGGCTGTAGAAAGAAAGACCTGATGTGTGGACGGGGTGTTTGACTGATAAATAGCAGTGATATCAGTTGAACAGACGGTAAAAGGCCAGAGGTGATACAGGGAGGATGGTACATGAGAAGGATGAAGTGGAAGACATGTAACATGTGGAAAATGGGACAGGTATGAATGTGAAAAGGAGCTTTTATATTAGGAAAATGTTTTATTAAAGAGATGTTATGTCAAAATCATGTCACAATGATGTGTTGCTACTGTCACAACAATGAAAAATCCATGTTCCCATCATCAATAAGTTAAAGTCCATGTGAAACAGAAAGCAGAGCCCTACTTGTTTCTGCATATTTACATTTCCTGTTGTCTCAATAATTAATAGAGCTGAATGAGCGTTAATGCTACGTCCCCCTACAACTGAACTTTACGTCCGAGACTACAGAGATATGTCAACAGGGGGTACAAAAATGGTTTTCTTTCCCGTTTTAACTCCTGACACCCCAAGCCTCTGCCAACTGTCTTAGTAGCATGGCTAACCAAGCTAACAGCAGTCAGCAGTCAGCAGTTAGCTACTTTAGCGACAAGGAAAGCTGTCGATCCATCAAGAAACTCTATGAATTACCTCTGTACTGTATTCCCTGACCTTCTTGGAAACTGTGTACAGTCCCCGTCTGGCTGTGGTCACTGGGAGGTGCCTAAGATATATATGGGATGTCATTTTATTGATGGTTGAAACTGGTTGATTCTAGCACAAAGCACCTGTCATATTCTGTTTTACAGGAAGAAAAAAATTTTTTTCCATGATTTTTACAGCAAAAATACAAGAAATCACCCCCCCCAATATATTGTTACATACAGTCGGTGCAATGGGAATGTGATCTTAAAGGGTTAAAAAACTATTTTTAATTTCATCTCAACTTAAAACACATTATCAAAAACTGCACTTGGGAAAGCCCACCTTTCTGAAATACTACAACTCTCAGTCATTAGCAAACTCCAGTTTTACACCAAATGTCAAAGTTTCTTGTCAACACCAGAAATCAGCCTCCTCATAACCCCAACTTGATCTCTCACCTTGTTCACATAAATAACCCTCCCTAAAGAACAGGGGTCAACTTTGTGTCCACTCCACTTTCTCTCCAAGTCTCGTCTCTCTCCCTTTGATTTACATCCACCGTATTAAAACTCGGGCATCCTGCTCTAGAAAAACACGACGTCTTAATTTCTTTGAGTAAATTTTAAGTGGCGTGGGCTCGTTTGGCGTGTTCAGTGTCAGGTTTTGCAGACTCCCCAGCGTGCAGGCCCACCTAGTGTGACACCGCACCTCGTAAAGAAATCAAGCCAGAGTTTTGGGAAAGGCTTTTCTCCCTGAGTGAGTGTTAGGTTTCACTACCAGTCTGTGGACTCAGTCACAGTGAAACAAGCAGTGCTAACAAAGACAAGGCAATTTAGCCACCTGAAAGAGGATACACACACACACACACACACACACACACACACACACACACACACACACACACACACACATTCTGCACTGTAAAGTTCCTCTGCTTTTAATCACACATTCTCTGTGCAAACTGTATGCATATAGTCTCTCTCTTATTTTATTTTCTGCAGGTTAAAGGTATAGTTTGGATACAGTCAGTGTATTACCTAAAGTAGATGGCAGTTGGTTGAGTTTGAAAAAGCTGCAGGAGTGCCAGCACAGAGGCTGCTGTGGACAAGGTCAGTAAAGATAAAGGTATTTTAGCCTCTTAAAAAAGGTCCACCTAAAAAACAACATTATAAGTTTAAGTGTACATTATACTCACATTTTCGGTGCTTTGAACCACCATTACTGTATATAAGCCATACAATCTATGTAAGAGATTGGCCATCTAATGTAGGTAATATCCTTGCTACTTCTTACAACCATACATCATTTAATCCAAGCTCTCCCTTTAACATCTGCTTCATAAAACATGTTTTTTAGTTCAATCTGGCAGTTTTTAGGTATTAAGTTTTTCATGGTGAATATGAAAGTTGCAATTGTCAATTAAGCAAAGATAGCCTGCTCATCTGCTCAATCTCTTACATACAAATATGAAAATATATTTATATTGAAGGAGCAATATGCAGCAGTTGCACATCCAAAAATGAGTACTGCAGTCCAAACGAGTTGGTGCCAAAGACACTATATGCAATAGGTTGGAATCGTATTTAATATTTGATCTAAGTTTGAAGCAAATTATTTCCATTCCATCCTTCTACATGACTACTAATGATTTTTTATGACTCAATCAGACACAAACTCATTCAGTGAACATTCTGCATTAATGTGAACTCAAATTCATGGGAAACAAAAACACTTATTCTTGCCTGGATTACAAATTTAAAATAGGGCCCAGCAGCTGCAGCATTGATGTCAGAGAAGCCAGTAATTCAACTTAACATGTTTCCTAAATCTCTGATGACATGTGACTGCCAGTTTTTAATTTATTAGAGTGAATACATTACAGATTTCTCCTTTAACACACATTTGTTTACCCACACACACACATTTCCCAGCAAGTTTTCCCAGATGACGTTTCTATGCTAACTTACTGGCACTGGTGAGCGAGCCACAAATTTCACAAACATGAACACCACATCAGTTCTCTGGAATATGAGCTTGTTTGAACTGTTTTAACCCATGAGTATAAACATAAAAGGGCTTGGGTTTTCTATATTGTGAGGTTGGATGAATGTACTAGCAATGCATAACTATCTTGTGTCTCAAGTAGTGCACGGATGCCCAAAGAACAAACATACCGAGGAAAATTAAATCTTCACTTTGACCTCTTTTTTCTTCTTTGAAAAGCCAAAAACAAGACAATATTTCACCCTGTGTGTCCTTTCCTCAGGGCATCAGAAGAGGTGTGAGTGGTGATCATGTTTCTTTAGTTTCCTCTCTCAGCAGGTATTTGCTCCACTGAAGAGGCCATGAGCAATCCCTTCCAGCTCCAGCAGCACTTTTCTGTAGGTGATCCTGACCTCTGACACAAAGAGGGCCAAAACATGTCAGCTTCAAGATTACATCCTTTTTTTCCCAGCACCTTACAAGTGGGTCAATATATCACTGAATGGTTGCTATTAATTTAACAGTTAACTTACCAGTTTACCAAAAAGCAAGTCAAGCAACATTATGCAGCTATTTCATTGTAACATGGCAGCTTCAGAATCATTTTGATGCTACACTGACTTGTTATAGGGCGAAAACCTCTATCAGTCCCACTCTGCACTATGTAACTTGGGTTGATTAGCGCTTTATGGCATCAACCATGCAACTGATTTTGGAGAAAGTGGATCATATTTTATGTTGAAAACGTTTTCTGGTTTTCTCTCTGATGTCCTCTGGCTGCTCTGCCTCAACTCTCTGTGATTTACAGAGTTTTTGATGGATTGATAGCTTTACCTTTTGCTAAAATAACCACTGCTAACTCTAGCAATAAAACAATTTTAATTTAAACAAGGAATTTCACCCTAACTGCATCACAACTTTCGCCTCGCTGGTGCCTCGTCGCACACAGCTGGCCCCCTTTTTATTTTATTTTTTCGCTCCTGCCGCTCAGACACTCTGACACTGCTACAGACAATAAAGAGAGAGTTGCGAGGTGGCTCCACAGTTTTTCTACATCTATGTCAAATTGGCATGGAGGCCAGCCAGTGGTGTTAGAAGCAGGGGGGGCTAGGGCCCATTGGCCCCCTTATTTATTTGCAACATTCATGGTTAAAAGATGTTTAAATGGAGGAAAATCTCACATGTCTTGCATTAGCTCCTCTACTCTGCCTCTCTGCCTCTGCTGCAGCTGCATGCCAACACTGAGCGTGATAACCAGCTTACTAAAGCTTGGTAGGAGTCAGGCTTTCTCACATATACCATTAAATTATTATAGGCTATTTTATAATATATTATTATAGTATAGAATTAATCCCTGTTTTCCAGCGTGCTTTCATGCACGCACAGTTAGGAAATAAATAGCCTATTTGCTTGTTTTTTTCCAAAATAAAGTTTGTTGTTAAATACTTTATCTGTTTCTTAATTGGACGCTTCAGCCCATGGGTGCATGTATACAGCTACACCAACACACAAACTTTTTGGCCCCCCACCCTCTAAAATGAATCTCCTACCACTGAGGTCATCTTTATATTCTGTGATATCCACGAGCCTCAGCTGCTATTACTGTAGAGAATAAGCCAGAGCAGCAGCAAATTCAAAACATTTGAGGACAAAATATGGAAACATAGTTGCTGAACGTTCCAACATTGATCCAGAATTGGATCAACCTATGAACTGATTTAAGCAGCACGTTTCATTATTGGTTTTCTGTCTTCTGTCCACTGCTAACTGTAGACCTAAGGTTCTTAAACTTGGTGATGGGGTGTTCCTTATGCAGTCTGTTTACACTGTTTTTAATCAAAGTTCCAGATATTTCCAAACACACTTTTTCACCTTTTGTACTGAAAATTCAGCCAGATGACTTCCACAGAGCTTCAGCTGTGACTCACGTAACATTGTCAGTGGGATGAATAAATGGGACTTTTACTTCTGATTAATCAAGAAATGATGCTGTAAATGCTGCCCAATTCCTATAAACCCACTGTCTCTCCAGTTTCAGTTTGCGGTTGAAAACGTGCTTTCAGCTGAAAACTTTAATCAGTGTTTTGTTTTTAAATCTTAAGGTTGAGTCATTTTCTTCCAGAATTTGAGTCTTTCGTTTTACAATCATTCCAGCAATTAGCCACTAAATTGTCGCTGTTTCTCACTCAGCTCAGGGGAAATCAGTAGATTTTAGTAAGTGAAATCAGCTTTTGATTAGATTACAGAACACAGTATTGCTAATGTGTGGGGGAATTATCTGTTATATTATAGATTATAATGATTACACAATAGAACTCAAAGTTACAGGAATCAACCCAGTGATCATTTGAATTATAAATGAGCTTTTAAGTAACCAAAGCTGCTGTTGTTGTAAAATGGATGTTTAATGAGAAATGCCTCCAGTTTCTCGTCATTTTCTCATCACTGTCACGCCCACTGCTGGGTGGGTCCGTTATTCCCGCCAGGGTCACAGGGTCAGACAGGCCATGCATGAGAGAGTGGGGGCTTCTGGAGCAGAAGTGCATGGGCGCTCATCATGGAAAAGTCTGATTAGACGGGGAGACAACTGCTCCACTGTAACTGTGAATCTTGAACTGAGGTCATCTATTATGTGCAGGGAAAGAAACATTTCAATGATGGCGCATTTCCAGTTTACTTGTCGCAGGACGGAGCTTTATTGTTGTGGGGAAAATACAGATTCTCTTTTTCCACTGTGTGATTGATTAGGGCATGTAGCAACAAGGAATTCTTTGGCAGCATTTTGATTCTCACTTACAAATATGTAGACAAACGCTCACATTGTTGACAGTAAATTATTTTCTTTGCAGCTTATCTTGATACCTTTTACGATAAACGCCTGCAGACATGTGAGACAGTTTATATGTAACAGAAAGTGAGGATTAACTCCTTTATAGTTTCTTAAAATAACATCCTGACGCTCCTGTTTGGGTGAAAGTACTTGCACGCTGCCATAGGGAGGATCCTCTGCTTTAGTAAACGTCTTCATAAAGCTTGTCCATGCCGTTTGGGGAGGAAGACTTTTTAAAAATGGATTAATTCCCTTATTATGTGTGTGTGGGAGAGTGCAAGTTTGGATGTGTGAATTCTCCCATGACCAGAAAGCTACCACACCAGTCTGTGAATGTTAGTGCCTACCCCCATCGATCAGGCTGAACCTCACTTCTCACAGAATGAGTCATTAATTGCAGCCTTTACAACCACATGAAGGAGGTATCACTTTCTATAAGCCACTGGAAACCCAAACTCCGCTTTCTAACATTGTAATTTAGGGTCTTACACACATAGTAATGATAGTGGTCGGCCTCTAGAAGAAGAAATGAGTTTTAATCCAAATTTGAAATATTGTCAGTTTTTGTACTCCCTCCTGATCTTGACTTTGAATTCAGTGTGATTATCCTCAGACATTTATTATGAAAATTATCCAATTAATTCCACAAACCACTCATTAAAAAAATCGATGTTGTCTCACCAAACTGGTACAACAAAACCTCTCTGCTCACGCTTTATCTGCCTGTTTGAGTCCAAGCCAACTCAACTACGGGGAACTGACACCGTTATATTGTTCCAGACTCCTTTAACAAAAACAGCAATTTTACCCCACAGAACACGGGAGTTTCTGGTCTACTGGTGCCTCAATTCGGTTCAGTTTGAACATAAAGTATCTCGTCTTTGTACTGTATTCAATCAGTTTAGTCAAAAAGTTTTCGCAAATCATTGCATTCTGTTTTAATTTTACTCAGCATCCCAACTCTTTTTGAATTTGTAGTTTGTAGTTTATAGCCCAAACAGCACTACCTCTACTTTAACACCTCTAGTTTTGACTTGCCTGTCAGTGAATGTTCGTATCTTCCTCCATCGAGCAGGCTGAATGTGACTTCTCACAGAAGTAACTGCATGCTTACTAAACCACATGAAAGAGGACATATATTCTCACAATCTCACTTTCCAAACAGGTGAAGATTGGACACACGGCATGTGACTGGCAGACATGTTCATTGATAATTGCAGGGTTCCCTGTGGCAAAGCAATACACACAGTCCTATGGACAGGATGTCTTATGCAGTGATTATGGTTAAGAGGTTGAACTTCTTGCTGGGAGGTCATATTGTCTTCAGCTTTGCCCTTTGGACTGTGGTTTTGGATTGGTGCCCATGTATATTTATGTGTGTATTTATATATTGGTGTGCATGTGAAAGTGTGTGTCCTTACATTGAATTTCTGTGTATTTTAATCTCATACTCTTGTGCTCAGGAATGCGGTGAATGGCTTTCTCCAAGAGGAGAAGTGAAGTGGGGTGGTGGTGGAGTTCTCTACCTTCCTCTTTTACCTTGCGGGTTAATTTCCATGCTTTTGATTACTTGGAATTCCAACACACACACACAGTGAAGTAAGGACATGCACCTATTGAAATCATAGCAGAAAGCAGTGTAAACATGTTTGAACACCATACACAGCTTTACACTGCACTTTAATGACACAATTGGTTACTGATCCCAAAAAAAAAGTGTTTCAAAGTGCTTTAGGTGGGGCACCATAACAGTGTGAAGTTTACAGAGCCAGTTTATGAATCAAGAGCTTTATGATGCAATTGTGGAGCGTGTTGCATTTTATGGGTAAGGCCCTTTTGATGTCAGGGGAGTAAATACTTGTGGAGTGAGTGTATTGAGTTCATGCCTTACAGTATTCTACATGTGGTTTCAGCAGGAAAATCTAACAGTTCACTAACTAATTCAGATTGAGGGTATCATTACATTAGCTGGGCTTAATCTACAATTTTAATAAAAAGAATAAAAACTATATTTTCAGACAAAGATCGGCGCAAAACCGCGCTGCTACACAACATGCTTTGAAAACGCCAAATTCACTTGAACACGTGCCAACTCATCTTATACATTTAAGATGGGGTAAGGGATTCTGGAGAAAGGTATTTGTTTGATGAGTTTCATTGTCAGGTTGTCAAACGCTGGCACTGGGTTGCTCGGACTGAGCCATTCGATAAAACAGTAAGGCTCAACAATCAACTACCTTTCTGCAGAATTGCTTATCCCACCTTTAATCATTACATGTGAGACAAAATGAAGGGCAACAACGGTCATTTGTATCAGTGATCGCAATGTTTGGTTTGCTTTTTTTCGTAGCCAAAATAGGGTCATAACATAGCAAACGAACTAAAATACAAATTAATTAATTAATTACCTCTAGTATTACCTCTAGTGGTTTTAATTCATATAAGTATTTTTTTAAAGATATATCTCTCTGTGATTTGTGTAGTGCATGGGCATGGTGCAGCACAACTGACTGACACAGTTGTCATTTTCACGCCCTGCACCCATCGTGTGTAGGTAGCAAATGTACTTGTATCCAACTGTGCGCCCATGGGTGTGTTGATCTTTAAATGAGGTGTGGTCAAGTCAAGTCAATGACGCATAATTTTCCTGCTATTTAAGGGATGCATTATTCAGATAGTAAGATGTGTCTACATTGACAGGTTCTCACACTCTGCTTCTAGGACACTGCAGTTAATCCACAGCTCATAACAAATTATGATTAATACAAGATGGGTTGCAGGTGGAGCGTCTCCACTTTAAGAGAGATGCTGTGAGCATTTACACACAGCAGCTGTAACTTCACTGATGTTTGTTTAAATAGGTCAGGATCAGTCAGAATCTAATATTAATTAATATTTAGTGTTCTTCTACACATCCAAAAGGTCTCACACAGTAGAAGAAATTTTTTTTGGAGTAAAGCAGCCATATAAATCCTGCCTTCCCTCAGAGCTATCTAAAAAATACATTTCTCTGTTCCCTCTGTCTAGTCAAGTTCATAAGTTGGTTACTTGGCTGCTTAAAAATTAATGAATGCTGAAGTGACCTTACTTACGTGAACATAATAAAGTTTCCATGCACACCATAATGTCACAGCAGTCATTCTACTGTGACTCATTCATAAATGCGCACAGAGAGTCTCTCTTAATGGGAAGGTCCTTCACTCTATTTAGTCACAATGTTAATTTTTAAGATCCGATTCAAAGATTAACCACAGTGCCCACAAGAATACAGGTTGCTTGTTGCTCGTCCAATTTGCTGAATCCGTTATTTAAATAGCAATGTGCCAGGAGCAGGTGCACCTGGCTTTTAAAGGGAGTGGGAGATGAAACTCTGACACAATGATTCCACTGAGCACGGCACGTCTGCGCCACAGTTGTGATCTGTCCTCCACACAGCTGCATCGCCCAACATTTTTCCCACCTAATTATATTGACCTGCTCAGATTTTGTCAATTTGGTCCCCTTTCCTTGACTTTTGTGCTAATGTCAGCATGCTTTTAGCAGATATACTGTTTACTGTTTACAATTCACCATTTTTCAGTCAGAAAATATGGTTGCTGGTGGCGCTAGATGAAAAGTCAGGGGGATCACCAAAGTCACCAGGTTTCATTGTCTGGAAAACATAAATATCTGTGCTAAGTTTCAAGTTGATCCATCTGATAGTGACTGACAGACCAACCAACATTTCTAGAGACACTAGCATGGCTAAAAAAAAAAAAAAGAGCAACATCTCTTTCCAGAAACTGTGTCCCCTGTACTCTGGATAATCCATAGCAACCACTGTCACCAGTTTTCATCTGGACTATTTCTTTGGCAGAAAGCACTTAGTGACATGGTGTTGTCTTTGATCTGCTAAATGTAGAGGTTTTAAGTGGTCCAGGTGTATTTAGGTTGTTAAATCAGCTGGCGTTTATCTCAGCTTCACAATGCGCAAACCTGAGGTCAAAACCTGAGGTCACAGTGCATTCGGATAAGTAATTGTGTGTTTGTGTTTGTGCTTGTGAGGATTCCTGTGTGGTCATCAACAGACCAGGGTGGGAGAGTTGAGACAGGCCCACAATGAAAGACACACACAGATAAGACAGTGTGTGTGTAAGAAAAGTGACTTCAAGTGAGTGTTCCCAAAGACACCTGGGAGATGTTCTCACAAGAGATAAAAGCTGAGACGTCTACAGCAAATACCATTCATTAAATGGCTTGACACTTAGGCTCGGATAAGGTTTTACTTTGTATTCTCAATGAGGAATTTTACTTATTTGGGTATTTAGACAGAATGAGATTAAACAGTGAGATTAGCTTTGCTTAGCTCAACAAACGGAGACCAGGGTTTGTGTCTTGTCTCATACCAACAGTCAACACTGGTTCTCTTTATTCATGAGAAAGCTCCCCTTCACCTTAAAGCGATTCCAAAGAGGATTTTTCACCCAATTCTGGAGTTTCTCTCAGCATAACGAAACATTTCAGCCTCTTCCAGCTCATTAGGGTTTTAGATCTTTACTGTCTGGATTCAGTCTTGCTGTTCTCATCAATATCATTTTTCAGGCTCAGCAGGCAGCTGGTTTCAGCAAAAAGCTGCTGTATGAATGGCAAAAAGACAAAGTCAGCGAAAACGGGTTTTTTTTCCATAGGTCAAATGTTCAATGTATCTTTCTCCGGGTCTTATACTGAAATCACCAACCTACACCTCATCGATTGCTGTTGTTATACTCCTTCAAAGCTAAGCCCTCAAAATTTCAGGCCTTAAAAAGATCAGAACTTGTCAATTTTGTGTATACAGCTTGTGCTGCCACAAAGTGACCAGCAAAAAAATATTTAATGCAGGTTTAACAAAATAAAAAGTTGCCTAAGTCTGTCTGTAGGTTTTGGGGGATAGTACTGCATATGTGGAAAAAGCTGAATAAATCCTTTTGTGGCCATCATTGGTGTTTGGCAGGGCTCGGGTTAAAAAAAAAAAAAAGCCATACAGGACGCTGCTGGGAAGTAGCAGGGTTCGCGTTTCGGGGCTAATAAATTCCATGATATCGGATCAGTTCATAGACTCATAATGGATACTTGATCCAGCATTTTAGGCATCCAATATTGGTATCAGAACAATCCTTCTCTCAACAGAGCTGCTACCATATACAGTACAGTATATCCAGTGACTGAACCAAAGTAAAGCCTACAGTATGTTGCCACAAAGGATCAGATTTTTCTTCTTTCTCTGGGTACACAAGAAAAGTTGTAAAACCTGCAAGAAATCTTTGCCAGATTAGTGGATAAAATTAGAAAAGAACATAAGTCATGAGACCAATTGGATGAAGAGGACATTTGAGGTTAGCAGCTACAGATGCATTTTCATGAAGAAGACTGACCTGAACCCAGACTGCACTGGTCCTCTTTGTCTTTAGTTTCACTAACTCCCAGATTTGCCTGTTTCTGCAGTGTGACTTCCTGAACATGTGGTCCTTCAGTGTTAGGCCCATATTGGAATATGATCAATGTTGACAGGTCTAACCTTTGTTCGGGTTAAACGACAGTATATTCTCCTCTCTCTCGCTCTGTCCTCTCATTTTTCTTCTTCGCTGACCAAATAGGCTTATGAACTCTTTGAACTCTTTGACTGAGAGTACATAAAATCCAACGCACTTACTGGAAGTGACTGAAGGAGATAAACTAAAGTGAAGAGAACAGAGAAAAGTGATGAGGGGGTGGAATATAATGCTCTCTAAAGAATAGGAAGAACATGCAAGAGAAGAAAAGGGGAAAGCATTTTTCTTGCTTGTTGAAGCAATTGAACTTTAGCTTGTACTTCATCTAAAAGCTTCTTCTTATCTGCTCATCCTAACGAGAGAGCAGGATGGAGGAGGGTAATGAAGGTCGGCTGGACGTGTGCTGCCTCTGTGCGGCACGCTCCTCACAGCTGGGCAGGGTCAGCGGTCACAGCACTGATTGGCTAATGATTTATACCACCACTATCAGGAGAGAGTGAAGTCGTCCAAGCGGCTGTCAAACGTTTTCTGTGAGGAGGCTTTTTTGGCAAATGTTAAGTAAACAGAAAAAGCATCTTTGTTTCTGGGATTTGATAAGACACAAAGACTCTATAAGGAGTCATCTTTTCCGGTCATTTTCAAATAAATTACACACATCCTTCTTCCTGAAAGTAGTAACAATAGATGTGTCATAAAAAGCCTAATCTGACAGACACACACATTTGCACGTACATAATGGGGCCCAGAGGTGACAAAAGTACACATATTCTTTACTTATGTGGAAGTGCTGATTCTGAAACTTTGGTAAAAGTGGAAGTACTGGTTCAATGTTTATGCTCAAATGAAAGAGAAATTGTACAGGCTTTGAAATGTGCTGAAAGTATAAAATTAAAAAATAGTCCTCTGAAATATATTTTAGATAGTTTAGATTCAAAGCTAACTGAACTTCACCTTTCCTTTACAGCCAAGTCTCCCTCTTTTGCCATTTCCATGTTGTTAAATCTTTCACATTGTATAGAAAGTGTTGAAATGTAGGTAGTAAAAGTTTGTCAGAAAAATAAGTAGTACAGTAAGTATAGTAACAAAGTATTTGTACTTTGTTACTTGCCACCTCTGTTCAGCACAACAACCTGCCTGTCTGCAGGTCACACACATAAACCTTATTTATTAATGCTTCAGTCATGCTCATATGTGTAAATGTGTACACATACGTATGCAGCTTGGTCACATGATGTTTCACAGTGAATGTTATCAGAACACATTATCAGGACACACAGTGAAGGTCAATCCCTGGATAATTTATATAAGATTTGACTCTGATAACTTGGTCAGAAGCACCTTGCTGTACAAGTGACTTCCCTTCCACAAACTTACTTGCGCTCTCACAAACTTCTTATAAAAGGGAGTGTACAAGGCGGAAAGGAGGAGAGGGAACAGAGAGGAAGAATGTGTAATTTGGCGCCAGGTGATAAAAGAGTGTGGCAGTCAGCCATTAGGCTTTTGGTAATGGAATGTGTCTGTTACATTATACATTTAAACAATGTGACTTTCATCCTCTCTCTCTCTCTCTCTCTCTCTCTCTCTCACACACACACACACACACACACACACACACACACTGTTTCTCCAGTGGAAAATCATTCATTGATCTTGCTTATTAATGCTTTGGTTTACATTTCTTTAGCAATAATGAGACAATAAGTTTTCATTTCCGCCATCTGCACATGGGATCCAAACTGCTTAGCTATGCCAAAGGATGCACAGGAAACTGTCACGTTTTGCCTCACCCAGGTGTGAAAAGCACACATGCTCTAGTCCTATGGTCTGGTTAGCAATAATACATGTGCAACATTCAGTTACACTTTCTAATTAAAGCTTGCCAAAAAGCATCTTAGGTGATGTCATAGTTTGGTTTGGTTTTGACAACAGCTTTGTTAAATTTTAGAAAAACAGCATTGTTTTGGGTTAAAATACTTCCATTGACTATTAGTCTCAAAGGGGAACCCTGCCCCAGTCTCCCATGTGAAAGTCCCATGTTTTACACATGTATCCACCCCAACTGCCTCCCTTACGCAGACCTTCTCGCTATGTGAACCTTCAAACACACTTGAGGCTAAATCTGACAGACACGGTATCCTGTAGTGGTTTACTGTCAGACCTGGCTGAAATGTATTTAGGAATATAGGTCATCTAAGCAACTGAAAGTAAAGTACTTAAATAATTAAAAGATCAAATCAAACCCATTTGCACACGGGATGCACAGGAAACAATGCATGCACATAATTCAGCACTACCACGTAACATACACACGGACACACAACAGACATAAAGCACATAGTATCAAAGTAAAAAAAAGGGGGGGATTCAGAAACATTCACACTCCCGAGAACAGCCCACAAAATAGAAGGGTATGAAAGAAAAAAAAAACACAAAAACAAAACGAACAAAACAGTACATATTGTTGGGGGTCTACCAGCGTATCAGCCAGCATATGTGATAAGGCAGGGTTTGCACAGAAGAAAGATACAACATAGCAGCAGGGCTGTTCTAAGTTGTAAAGTTAGGTCTCATCAAGCAACGTCAGAAACGGCTTCCACACCATCTGTAAAACCTTTTGCTAAAACGAGTTTGCTCAATTTTAGCAAAAGAACACAGTTTGTTGAGCCCCCTCCTGAAACTTGGACACATTAAAACGCATAAGCTATCTGACCAGCACAGGCAGGAATCACCATGATTTCCTGGTACCATGATGACATTAACAAATGTGCATCAGTGTGCAGATCGATGCAGGGGAGGCTGTTTGTTGTACTTGTAGGAAAGGACCACTTCATTAAGGTGTGTGTGTTTGCACATGTGGATCCATGTAGTCAGCAGTACTGTGTCCACTGTAATCTTGCCCACTCGAGTGGACACACACACACACACACACACAGACAGAGATACAAGCGCACACACTCTGAGTCAGCAGAAACAGGAGCTTGGTGACACCATTAATGAACCCAAGTGTTATTCTTCAATTAAAGTATGGACGGGTACAGAGCCAAGGAACTCCTCTCAGGACTGCTCCAGTTACATGACAGCCGAGTCCTTCTCCTCCTAAAAGCCTTCTTTCTCCTTATCTATCACTCACTCTGCCTCTCTGCTTTCTTGCTCCATCATGCCTCAATTCTCTCTGCTGTAAAGTCTCATTGTCTCTCTCTGTTTTTTTTTTCCTCCCTCATTCCATTTATATGCATGTTAAGGTATGAGTTGTAGCAAGCAAGCCTAATAAGTCAGGCACATAGCTGCCAACTTATGTCATTACATACTTATCAGCTCTCTCCACTTCCTCGGTGTCTGTCAATCTGTCAGTGTGATCCAGGTAGACACGACATTGCGAGTGTTGTTCCCTGCAGTAACCTGGTGGTCCAGCAGAGGGCGTCACTACTATGTGGAGCTGTCACAAGCACAAATGATATTAAATATTACAGACATATCAACTCTGACAGAATTTGGATCAGCTAATTATTAATGAAAGGTATCTAACATGAGATTGTTTATACATTAAACATGGCTCTGCATATTTTACACACCCTTGAAGTCCCTTTTATTTGAGGTGAATTCTGGGTTTAAAGTTTTACTTTTTTGGCTAAAATGGAACCTAAATGGAATTATAAGTATGTAAAACTATGTGAATTATGTGTGTATTATCCTACAATATATAGAGAAAAAACAGAGTAACAAGGATTGTGTTAAAAAAAAAAAAAAACCCACACACAATATGTACAACAGTGTGCATAAACAATAAACATAAACAATAATTCTGAGGAACGGGATCTATAAATAAGTGTTCTGTGAAATCTCTGTCTAGACACTTAGAAGTGGGCATGATTTATCCTGTAAGACGAGTTAAATTGGGCAAACGATGTGTGTTCTTACATAATTTTCAATCGTTGTGCCTTCAAAGCATTCATTGTGAAATATATTTGCACAATCTCATATTGTATCTTTCATCTCCCTTTCTTTTCTTATTTTTATTTTTATTGTAAACTAAACTGAGTTTCATGAACTGAACAGCACCAGCCGCCCTTTAACTTAGGGACACTGAACAATCAGAGACTGAAAAATAAATAAATAAATAAAAGTTTAATGAATCAAAAGATTCTGTTTTACATTTGAAATGGGAGCCCTTTATAGTAAAGATAGAAAAGTTGTCCCTCATTTGAATGAAATAATTTTATTTTGCAATGATGCTGTCTTCATGTTTCTTGATGTGTTAAGTTCACAGTACTAGAATAGTATACATTGTTATAACTTAAATAGTCCCCCCTCCCCATAAACGTATTTGTAATCTGGTGCATTACAGATCCTTAAACAAACTGGTATCATCCCTGGTCTCCCCAACACATGTTCAGTCATCTAATGTTGGACAGAAGAAGCTGTGTCCATCCTGTCCTTATTAACATCATCATCATTATCAACAATAATAACAGTCAGAGTCGTGATATAGGAGCTGTGTGAACCTGTTTCTCTATCACTCCCATTATCAACCACTGACAGTCTCTCTCTTTTCTCTCGCTCTCTTCAGCTCCTCATCCCCTCCTCTTCCTCGCCGTGATGTCTCAGCTGTTCCCTGCAAAAAAAGGAGCTTCGACCACCTGACCGGGACATCACACAGAAAACCCATTCTCCGCCTCTGTGAAGTGACGAGGAGGAAGTCACGACGGCTACAGTCCTACTTTCCATGAGTGCGCGCACAGTGACCGACCGGCTCGATGTGGCGGCGACAACTCCGTCACACAAGGCAACGTTGACCGGCGCACGCACGCCTCAGACAGACGTATAGGCTACGTGTCCGGGCACACAGCTACCCTACAAGCCTGAGTAGCCACAAGACTGGAAAATACTTTCCCTAATATCATCAGAGCAAATGGAAATGAGAAACCGGGGCACTCATCGTAAAGTTTATACACATTTGACCCTTTTATAAACATTAATCGCGAAGGTAATTGATTTTTTAAATGCTAGAAATCACACAAGGAGAACATCCAAGGTCATATTGGTCATATCTAAATGTGTTCAATTCTAATTCCCTCACAGAGAATGGGCTTCTTAAGGATGAGGGTTATATACAACTAAAAAGTGCAGCAATTAATCCATAGTTGCTTTATGTTATCAGTGCATTTTTGATAGAGCTTTTAAATCTGCAGTCCGTACACTCTCAGAAATAAGGGTTCCAAAAGGGTTCCTCCTGGAGGGCTGAGGTTCTACCCAGAACCATTTGCTTTTGAAGAAAGAGTTTGTCAAGGGTTCTTTGAAAGACCAAGGGTTCCACCGAGAACACTTTTCATCAAAGAACCCTTTTCAGAAGAGAGTTTTTTTTTAAAGATTATTGAAATCTCTTTCATCAAGGGTTTGTCAAGGTTTTTTTTTAAATGCCATAATATAAAAGGGTTCTCAGTTGAACCCCCTGGGTGGGCTCTAGATAAAACCCTTGGAATATAAAAAGGTACTTGATAGAACATCTTGGGTGGGTTCTAGATAAAACTCCAGGGATATGAATGGGTTCTCAGCAGAATCTGGGTTCTTAATAATACACCCTTGGAATATAAAAAGGGTTTTGGTAGAACCCCCTGGGTGGGTTCTTGTTGGCACCCTTAGAAAGGAGCCCAGAGAGGGTTCCAGGTGGAACATTACACCATAGATTAGATGTGGTCTAGAACCTTGCACAAGGGGTTCTGTATGAAACCTTATACAGATGGTTCTAATGTATAACCCTTTATGTTGGGTTCTAGGTAGAACACTGAGAGGGTTCCAAGTGGAATTTTTATAAAAGGTTCTGACAGGAACTAATATAAGGTTTCGCCTGTGGGGACAAGCCGAAGAACCCTTTATGATTGTAGTTAGCACCTGCATTTCTCAGAGTGTACCTGCCGTGGTGAGATGATGAAATGGAGTAAAATCATGGAAACAGCGGCTGATATTTCAACCGGTGACTCGAATATAAAATATCACAACCACATTATCAAGATGCCCTCAATCTTTTTTTCTCAAATGAAAAAATAAAAATAAACCGGCACGTCTGAACTCAGCTCTGCGTTTTTATGGCTCGCTGCTGATGTGGTCACATGAGTCGACGTTTATGAAAACTTTTGAAAAAGACTTGAGAGGAGCGCGCAGTGCTGCACATCAGCCCATAGAGGACACACCTACCCTGTCCCAATCGTCCACCAATCAGTTGGTCCCCGGACCGTAGGACTGCCACTCCACAGACGCGGTATAGAGAGACAGAGACAGAGGTGGACGGAGAGAGCTGAGCCGCTCAGTGCGCAGTGACAGAGGAATAAAAAAAGAAAGAGCAGGGCACAGAGACAAAGTTTGTGAGACGAGTATCTCTCAGCGCGGTTTTCTCTTTCATTGAACGTCATCCTGGTGCATGGCTTCAAGTTGCACCGAGGAGTAGGCTACAAGTTTCCAATGGACAGATACTTGGAGACGACTGGCGCAACAAGCATGGGATTATTTTTGTAATGTGGATTGCTATTATTCCCTTGCAAGAAAATAAAGGTGTGCTGCGGAACAATGTGACACGTTATGCGTGTTGGATTCTCGTGTTTCTGGATATCTTGAAAATTATTGGCAACAGTTGAGAAAGGAAGAAGTTATGCGCAAAGGATTGTATGCTCCGACGCCGGGACCAACATGGATTTGCCACTACAACCCCCTGCCCCTTATTTAGAGAAGTTTTAGTTGTGTTGTTGTACTTGTTGTTGTTTGAGAACAAATCGCCACATTTGGCCCCTTCTTGGATTTTAAAACGTCGCCTGCCTTTGGATTGGATTTCCAACACAATGAACTTTATTGACAGTTTGACACTATTATTTTTGACGCTGTCAGCTGTCAAGGTGAGTCGCAGAGCGTAAACTGGACACAAAAACAGAAAGAAAAAACATGAATCGACCTCTATTTGCGAGCCAGTGGTCATTAATGTGTAGCTCGTCCTTGCCTTTGCTCCGACTAGGTCATCGCTCATGTTTAAACAAGCTGAAATGTTTAGTGGCTTTGGGAAATTTAAACAGCCATTACGCAAAGCCGACACTATATAAACCGAGCCCACACACTCGTGGGTGGTGCGCTTTTTGTGTTGCAAATGTGATGATTTTTAGATAATGTTGTGAAGTTTGACGCTGGGTGATTGCAGGCCTGCTCTAAAACCACCTTGGAGATATTATTACGCTTTAAAGGCACAGTGGCTCCGTTCTGAATTAGGACATGTGAGCAGGTTCACTGGCACTGAGACTCATCTCATGGTGCTTCAATAAGAAGAAATACGACTTTTAACGCCCATTTCAGAACAAAACAAGGCTTACTTCACAGATTAATGAGGTCGACTCGAGTTTTAATGGCTGTTTGACAGCCCGCTGACTGTAAATCGTTTTCCATATAATCATTAATCAGGCGCAGTGTGCCCAGGGAGGCTTTGAGCAAAGGTTTCAAGGTGAAAAAAAAACCACAACATGCCGCTTCAATAGGAGGCTGCATTTTCCAGCAACATGATTGGACTCTGAATGATTAATTCTATTTGAAATCAAAGGATGTTCTATGATGCAACAACATCTCATGTCTAAGTTAATGGAATATTCCCCCTCCACAGAGTCCAGTAAAGTGTTTATTTAACTAACTGGTTGGTTTAATGACAGCTAAGCCCCCACAATCAACGCTGAATAGTATCAGGATGCAAATAATCAGTGAGCCTATCATCACTCGGTTTAGGGGCCGGTGTTCGCAGCTTCACACCCATCCATTAATAATACAGTATATCGTGTTTTGGAGGGTTGGGGTCCCTCAGCCCACTAGGTTGGACCCTCTCACCACCAGAAAGGGGTGGAGACTGCGGCACCCACACAGACAGACATTCAGACAGGCCCCCCCTTTTAACTTTTCATTAAGCAATGGGAGAAAGTTTCTCTCTGAATACAAGCCGGTGCTGCAGGGTAGGTCTCACGCAATATTGCGAGATATTGCGCGAGTTGCGGAGGGAGAGACAGTGTGAGGCAAAGAGAAGGTTGTGTGTGTAAAGGCGAAATCCAGTCGTGCGCAGTGCGCGCACGGATGGAAAGTTGCCAAAAGTCCTTTGTGGTCCGACTGGTGTGGTGACAGCTACCCCCTGCGAGGGAAACTAGCAGGCTGAAATTCTTACAGGTTTTAATGGCAACTGTTATTAATCCGCGTTGCCAAGAGGCGGTGGAGGCACACATTAAAGATTTGGTAACTGAAACAAAACCAACACAGTTAATTCAACAGCTGAAGTTTAGTCACGTAGCTGATGAGGTAGGATTTAGGTCAGCTTGGACCTCTGGTCAAATATTTGGCCATATAAGGTCTAATACACCACATATAAACATTATTTAGTATTTGGTTATGTGAATTTTATAGTTGTTTCATAATTGTTTTGATAATTTTATAATAGTTGTAACAACAAGTTTGTAACAAAATACTTTAAGAACGCTTATTTGTGTATTTGTTTCCACTGTCATATCAACAAAATAATGTCTTTATATACACACAGACACACACACACACACACACACACACACACACACACACACACACATATATATATATATATATATATATATATATATATATATATATATATATATACACACACACATAAATCTTCTCCTGCTTCTTTTTAACTGGCTAACATGCTACTTACTGTAACTGGCAGAAAAATGTAAAACAGACTTCATCTGATGGCAGGCATTAAGAATAACTACGCAGAAGTAGCCAATCACAGATAGTCGTATTTGCTTGTATAGGTCATACAGAAGCATTGGTATTAAATTAAGACTGTTTCATAACCAGTTAAAAACATCATATAGTGACTTTAAGATAAATGATTTAACGTAATGTAATGATTTACTTTTAAGACAAATTTTATCCCCAGGCTTTAACTGTAGAAAAAAAACTGTAGAACAGTTAAACTAATCAGGGTCAAGTTAATCACATGAATTGGTGTCCTGTCAGGTCCAGCAACATGCTCATTGTGAATTACTGTATTTCCTTTGTCAGCGGTAAACACCAACACTCCCCTGCTGCTTTGAACCAATAGCTGCACAGCTAACTTGCTAATGGCAGGTACAGTTAGCTGCAGATACGCTGCCCCCAATTTCTTTGAAGTATGGAGTCAACAGCTCAGACCCATATTTAGGCCTCTAAGTGACCTAAAATGTGATAATATCAGTTTGTATAGAATGAATTTTCATCTTTTCACATTACAAATTACTTGTATTTTAATTAAACACATTTTCTCATACCAGTATTTTGATTTTATTTTTGACACATTTGGTGAGCAAGTATATCTCTGCACCTGACAGGCTATATGACAACTTAATTAAGTGACTTGATTAAATGCTGATATAGGAATAACTCTTGGCTGAACTAAAATGTACAATTCATGAACATATTTTCAGATGTGATGTAGGATCAGAATCATGCTCTTAAAAACTTTAATAATCTTATGTTTTCAGTGTTTATACGAGACAGTATAAACATTTGACTCTCATTTGCCCCCTCTCCAAGATAAGATTCGTAATGTGCTTTTCATTTACTGGCTTCTGGCAGTAGCCAACAGAAATGTCAACATGCAAATATATTTTTTGCGCAACTCTGGATAAGTAAAAGGCATGAGCAGCATTTTTCTGAGCTCTTGCACAATCTACTGTAACTAACAGCCCTTTTTTTTTCTCCTTGCAGAGTGCCCACATACCGAAGGAACCAGAACGAGGTCCACATGCCGGTAGGTGTCCCACAGGGCACCGTGGGAATACAGTCTGCACAGGGCTCCCTGTCTGGCACACAGCCAAACGGGAGAAAAGGCAGGGTTTGAGGTTTACCTTGACATTATAGGGCAATTATCGCCTCCTGGTGGACGACTGTCCAAATTCATCCCCTTAAACCCCCTTTCTTATCGTAAATGAGTGCAGTTTCACCCCTAAATCTCAACACTCGGACGTTTCCAGTCTGTACAGCATTCCTTCTTGTTTGAGGTTAAGCTGGGGAAATGTTATGGAGAGCAGACACATTTATAGAAAGGAATTTCACCCTCTTGGCCCACAATTTCATTTTGCACAATCCCAGCGTTGCCCAATCTAATTTGGACAATCAAGAAGCTGAACTTCATGATATTGTTCAGGCCCTGTGTATTTGGTTTGGCTTCCCAGAGGGCTGTCAGGCTGGGGTTGTTTTAGGCTCTCAGTGATATTTTGGAGGTGTTGCCTGTCTGTGTGCTAATACATTTCTCAAGAAGAACTCCTGCAAAGACAGAGAGAGGAGAGGGGGGAAGTAGACTGAAGGGGAAAAATGAGCTTCTATAGTACAGCTGTAGGTGAATGTATCACAGTATAAAAGTGGGGCGACACTCAAGTCCAGCAGTTATCTCAAGACAGACAGATATATAGGTACGCTCTTAGAAATAAAGGTGCTTACTAGAACCAGACAAGGTTCTTCGGCTTGTCCCCATAGGAGAATTTATATGAGCATTTATATGTTGGGTTCTAGGTAGAACTCTCTGAGAGCAATTTTCCACCAAATAAATTCTGGTTCTTGAATTGGATCAGTTCAAAATCCTTTGAACCTTGGTATTATCTAGTGAACCAGCCAGGATGTCATCATCAGACAGCGTTACATAACACATAATAACCTGTAGAATACGCCCACTTTGGATCCCAAGGAAAACCTGAGCACTTTTGGTTCTAGCTGTGAACCAACTTTTTAGTTCTAACCCTGCTGAACCAGTGTGCCTGAACCAGAATCAGTCAGTTCCATGTTGGTTTAAAAAAAAAGGGCCTTTGAAAGGGTTCTAAGTGCAACCCGTAAAAAAAAAAAGTAAATAATAAAGTGGAATCTTTCATAAAGGTTGGAACCCTTTCTTAGTTCTACCTACAACCCAACATAAAGGGTTATACCGAGATAGTCTGTGAAAGGTTTCAACAATCCCTGAAGAACTCTTCCTCCAAAAAGGGTCCTTGAATGAAAAGGTTTCTTAATGGAACCTTATTCTTACAAATAATAACCCTTGATCTTTTATATTCCAATGGTTTTATCCAGAACCCACTAAGAGGGTTCTACTGAGAACCCTCTTATATCATGCTACAAAGAACTCTTGACAATGTCTTGAGAAAAGAGTTAATCAAAGATTTCCTTAAATAACTCTTCATCCAAAAAGGGCTCTTTGCATGAAAAGGGTTCTTAACGAAACCCTTAGTCTTACAAAAAACAAACAAACAAAAAACCCTCGAGGAATCCTTTCCTCAAAAAGGGTTTATCAGAAGCAAATGGTTCTGGGTAGAACCTCAGCCCTACAGGAAGAACCCTTTTGGAACCCTTATTTCTAAGAGCGTAGAGTAGTTGTTAATTCCATTGGGAAATTGCATGAGTGTGTTTAAGTAGGTAAATCTCTATTTACTTGTATAAACCAGTGTATCTGAGTGGAATAATACAAAATAAAACGTGTGTGTGCTTGTATGTGTGTTTCGTCCCTTGTGAGCCTGCCAGTGTTTTTTAAAGTCACTTCTCCTTTTAGTTGTTATTGTTACAGCACTGTAGTATTTAAGGGTTAGTGGTTTAAACTAGAGAGCTATTTCATAACCCTGTACGTACGCTGTGATTCTTGTCTCTCAGTGATCCCTTTAATGGAGGTGTACAACAAGAGTTTGTGTCAGCCTCGGGAGCTGCTGGTGGAGATTCTGCAGGAGTATCCGGAGGAGGTGGAGCACATCTTCATCCCGTCCTGCGTGGTGTTGACGCGCTGCGCCGGGTGCTGCAATGATGAGATGCTGCAGTGCATGCCCACATCCAGCTATAACATTACAATGGAGGTCAGCAGCATTATTTACAGCAGCAGTACTTTGTGTTTTGTGCAGTGGGGTGTTTTTGCTTTTTCTTCTAAAATGACCTTTATTTGTCCAAGATATGTCTGTGACCTACAGGGACAGTTCAATACTGTATTTTTGCCCAAATGTCACACCAGAGGGGCACATATGCTCCTTTGACTGACCCAGAGCTCTCCAACTGCCCTTCTGGTTGGCATTATTCCCCCTGTGCCCCTGCTGTTTGCTCAAAGGCTGCTCAAGTGTGACCTTTGGGCAAAATTCAACCCTATACTTGCCCCTTTTTACATTCTCACTCCTGCCTCGATTCAGTCTGTCCTTTGGAAAAGTAGACCTTTTTCATGCCGCTATATTGATATGAAACACAGGTGTTACCAGTGATGCTAACTAAGACTAGGTACTAACCATTTACATGTAATCAGGATTACGTCGTCATATTACAAAAAATAAGTACAGTAATGATCGTCAGTTTTTTTAAATGTTAAAATTCTGAAACTTTTTTCTTGATAACCAATGATCTATGAACTCATAAAAAGCATGTCTGACATCGACAGGCTTTCTTAAACAAAAAGAACCCTATTCAGAAGTGCATTTTATTTGAATTGAAGATGTTTTGAGATGTTTATATGAAAAAAAAGAATTATGTCAAACTCAAATTTTTGTTACTGGGTCCATTTGTTTTTTTTAGTGCGTCTGCATATCTGGTGTTTTCTCTTCAGTTTGCTTGCAGATCCGTTTGAAACGTTTAGATAAGAAACTTAATCGTTTAACCTTAAACTTAATACACGTAGATCCTCTTTCTTTGGGTTCTTTGGGTTGTTGATCCTTAGTCCTCCATCTACGTATGTCTGTTCATGTAATGAATTCTATGTTTGTACCACGGACAACTAGAAGTTTAGGAATACTGTGGATCATGGTGGTATATTTCATTCAAATCTGACAATCTCTCTGTCTTCTTTTTTTCACAGATTAAAAGAATAAAACCCCAAAGGCAACAAAATGATATTTTCATGAGTTTTACAGAACACAGCGCATGTGAGTGTAGGTAAGAAACCCTGAACACACACTGCAGCACACACGGTGTAAATGAAATACTAACTATTGTGCATTTGTGTAACAGAGCAGAGGTTGAACCAAACGTCATGTAAAGTTATTGTTTTCTGACACACTTAACAGATGCATCAGGTAGATTGACGCCTTATCTTTGTTTCTTTTATTTAATGATCTTAAAAAGAACGGGCCGTATTACAGAAACTTCTTAACTTGATTCCTAACCCTCCTAACCTGATTTGAGAATGAAGCTAGTACAGATGAACAGTTCCTAAATCATTGTTCCTGTCTTAACTTAAAATAGGAAATGTGTATTACACAAGCATCCTAGCTTCCCAAAATCATTAAAAAAAAACTGTCCCAACAATAGGATACTTGCTAAACTGTCCTTATTTTTACTTTTCCACCTGGAGTAGCAGCGAAACTACTAGCAAGCTAAAAGCAGCTAATAGTAGTTTTTGCTAACAATAGCTAATGGTATTTTTTGTTATTGTTGTTTTTTTCTTTTTGTTGTTGTTTTCACACAATGGATACCAGTTACAGTGGAGACTGTGTCAGCCATCTTAGTCCACTCTCATGGTATTCACTAATAGTAGAGGTACTGCTCATGGAAAGTGGCTTACAATAGTGCTTGCTAACAGAGGCTAACGGTAGTGTTTGCTAACAGTAGTCTTTGCTCACAGTAGCTAACAGTAGTGTTTGCTAAAAGTGGCTAACGGTAGTGTTAACTAAGAAATACGTATGACTGTTTAATCTGTGTCTCCTCACACAATGGATAGTAAATTTACCAAAAAGATCAGTGAATGTCTCTATAGATATTCCCAAAACCTCTAATCATCATCTGTTTTGAAGTTGAGTGCCCATTGTTGTTGGTTGTTTTTTTTTTTTGTATGTTAGCTTGGCTGTATGAAAAAGCTACTGTTGGTTACTAGGTTGGATTGAGCATTTAGGGTTTCCTAACCTGAGATAAAATAGGATTAAGTGAGATAAGATCAAGTTAATTAGGATACCTCTGTAATATCAGTTTGGTAAAAGTCCTGTAGACTTAAGAAAGGAAGTTTCTATAACGTGGCCAGGTCTAAGCACACCCTGGCAGGCATCCTCCATACTGCTTTAGTTTATCTTTATTCCATCACATTGGTCAACTATAGGAGATGCATTTGTGTAAGAAGAGCACTCACTAATCCTTTGTATTCCTTCTGGGTAATGTAGAGGTAATACCTGTAACGGTATTGGTGTGACAGCTTTAGATATTGAGATAAATACTGTGTCCTCTTTGTGGCATCTAGTTACAGTAAGGTGACTTCTTCTGGTTAGATTTGAGGCACAGTGAGTTCTGATCAATCAGTTTGTTATTCTGGCTTTTGTTTTGACAGGCAATACTATATAATCTAATGTAATAATCTAATATAATCTGTGAAAGCCTGCTGTAAAGTCAGAGATGTGTTGTAACTATAGTAAATCTGGATCGAATTAGTGGCGTGCTCTTGTGCTGAGCGACATGAAAGAATTGGCAAGGCAAAAGTAAATATTTCATCTTCATATCATCTTGTCCAAATGATCCTGTCACTATCCGGGTCAATCATTAACAAATATGTCACCTTTTATCGCTCTTGTTTGAGGCTCCAGGGGTGAGGCGCATCACGTCCTGATGTTTTATCAGATCATTATGGTGGCTGAGATTTAAGCTGTGGGACATTAATTAGCAAAAATATGTCACAGCTGCACAGAGGGGACATGCATCATCCTCCCACATTTTTACGGGAAAACCAAAAAGCAAACAAACACTTGTAGGGAGGACTATTGGCAGACAACCGAGCCCTGTTGTCACTTTATGCCACTTTTCTGCATTATGTTTGTCTCAGTGAGTTTGCACCAGTCAGAGTGTTGACCCCCTGTCTATAAAGAAATGTCGTTCTGAACTGCTGTCTTTGATGACACAATACTGTAAAACCATTTACACAAACCTATAAATAAGAGCAGCTGCATAAAATTTTACAGGTTAACCTTTATATGCTGTTCTGGAAATGATATAAAGACATGAAGTGCTATTAATAGATCCCAAAATCACTTTGAAT
Source organism: Lutjanus campechanus (assembly GCA_027495735.1). Taxonomy (NCBI): domain Eukaryota; kingdom Metazoa; phylum Chordata; class Actinopteri; order Lutjaniformes; family Lutjanidae; genus Lutjanus; species Lutjanus campechanus. The sequence goes on along the minus strand of JAJHUR010135994.1, from coordinate 91,507 downwards.
GTTAGATGTTTCCAAATTGTCAGTAAAACAAATAACATTTTAACATGACATAAAATCAGTGGTGTAAAGTACTTGAGTACATTAATTCCATTAATTTTGTGGCCCTTGTATTATTTTCATAGTGCAGTGTTGCAGGGACGACATATTTTTGTAGGCCAACATGAAAGTTAGCTCTTCTGGGGTTCCCTCAACAAAAAAAAACAAAAACAAATTTAAGAAGCATTAATGTAATTGGCAGAAGTAAAAAGTTAAATTAGACTATAAACAAACTACATCACGGTCGCATAATGTCCCAGAAAACCACTATAGTTTCATTTAGCCACTGCCTTTTTTTAAGTCACTTAAAAGCTCACAAGTGGGGTGTTTACTGACATGGCCTATTTTATGTCACAGAACAAAACATTAAGCTTGTGTTAACCACAGACCTTACTTCAGGCATAGAGCCAAAAATCCATTTATAAAAACCTTTGACACTGAGACAAGGGAACTGAAAGTGCTAATATGCTACTTCATTTCCTGGTTACAGGATTCATTCATACAGCAGTCCAGCAGGAGAGGAAACAATAAACTGTGAATGACAAAAACAGGAACACTGGATGTTTCATCTTTCCTGTGAAACCCTCTGCAACTCTCAGAGAGAATCCTATATAATGTGTTTTTTTGTTTTTGTTTTGGCAGAATATGGCAGAAATTGACTAAAATACTCAGTATGATGTCTTCATTAATGTATAATCACTTGAAAATAGGAATCCTGTTCATCATTCCCATAGAATTAGTCGTTTACATCTACCAAGGGTGCAGGTCCTCCTTACGGAGTGCACCAAGTTCCCCTATCATGTTCCTACAGTAGCCCAAAACAGAAAAACACTGGCTCTACATAGCCTTAGAGTTTAGAGCGAGTTGCACAGCCACTGTTTGTTCTCCTACATGCTTTAAAAAGGAGAGTGAGACCAGGTGTTTGCAATCTACAAGCTCATCGCTAGATCCCGCTACATCGTACACACTGGTCCTTTACAGGGTCGTTCTGCTTATTTAGTACATTTTGTTGTTGCAACTACTGTTACTTTTACTTGAAGTATAATTGAATTCAGTGCTTTTGCTTGTAATTGAGTAGTTTTACAGGTTTTACAGAGTGGTATTAATACTTTTACTTGAAGCCACTACAACTTTCATATTGTGTTGATTTTAGAGGCTTAAGGCATTAATGCTGTAAAGAAATAGTCAATCTTCTCGCTAATGGCCTTGTTTGCTTATGTAGGTCATATAGAGGCATCAATATCAAATTGAGACTGTTTCATAACCAGGTATAAACTCTTAGTATGTTTAAGTAAAGGATCTGATTTCTTTCACCAGAATAGAAGTTATTACAGTAGAGTTATTGTAGCAGTGTTTCAAATAGAAACTTGGCGGGTCGTCCGTGACCTTCTTGAATGAAACAAAGTTTCCCAACACTTTTGGATAACTGTTGCCAGAAAATTTATTGCTCCACACGCTGTTATCGGTAAGAGTTGTCACATGGGCGAGAAGTGAAACAAACCTGACAACCTGCCACTGTAGCTGTGTGTGTGCCTGTGTGTGTGTGTGCGTGTGTGCATCCATCAGTGAACACGCCCCCTTGTGTGCCTGTATATTACCTGATTTCCCAATATTTGTGGCTCATTTGTTAAGCCAAACATTTGAAAGTGAAAGCCAGTTTTATCACAGTTTCTGGTAAAGTACAATGACGTAACATGATTTGAAAAGATTGATGGGAGCCCACACATGCTGATAATGAGCCTCTGGTCTCTGATGATCTTGATATGTATCTGTTTACCAAGAAACAACAGCATGCTGTGATCTAATGTCATGTTGTTGTGTTCCTGCCTTTCAGGTTAAAGAAAGAAGTGAAAGAACAGAGAGAAAAGTGAGTACAGCATTCTCTCTGCATGGAGATTGGGTTTTGGGGGGAAACAATGAACTTGAGATTTGATCTTTTTCCTGTTTTGCTCTGAAAACAAACTCACTCTCAGTCGTCTGCAACTCTCTGCCTTTTTTAATCATCCATCACTTAAATTGTTATTTTCTCACTACCTTTTCCTGTGTCTCTCCATTTTCTGTCACATCAACACTCTAAAACACACAAACACTCCGCAACAATGATATTTTATTAAAACCCCAGCATGACGTGAGATTAGCGTGCAGCTCTCAGGTGATAAAACTGGGGAATACCAGCTTAATCCATTCAGGTGAATGAGTGACACTTAATGAGTTCATTGCCCCCTCTATACCTGTCCTTTACACCTTTCCGCCCATTTCTATCTCATCTTTACATTCCCCGTGGCTTTAACCCCTCTCTTCTATACTGTTTACATCCCACTTAACTCCCGTTACTTCTGTTACTGGTTGCTCTGATATAGATAACAGTGTTTTTGAAGACTTGTTAAACTTTTCTGTTTATGGTCCTTGCTTAAGTGTTCTTCCCTTCCCATGCAGCAGAAGTCAGTGAGCCAAGGGTCATTAAAACTCTTTAATCCTCCCTCTGCGAACAGTTGTTAATATCTTTCTATTGCAGGGTGGCTGTTGGATGTATTTTGGTTTTTATGTCAGGCCGTCTGTCATATAGATAAGGGCTAGTTTTGAGACCTCCTCTTTAACCTTGCCTTAACTGTTTACGAGTGCAGCTTTGGTGGCATGCGTCTACAAAGTGATGGTCTTGGGGTCGTTCAACTCCTGTTTCTGATCCCTTCATATTTTCGTGTTGGTTTTAACGTTGGCCGCTGACCTCGCAGCAGTGACGGCTCTGTGGAATTCTGTTAGGTCGAGTCATGCTGCTGAAGTTGTGAAACTTGTTAACTGTCAATGTCTACAGTGAACTGAACAATTGCAGGGAAACATTTGCTACACGTCAGGTTCACCGTGTTCCTTGGATAACCTTATTGAATGGTGTCATATGCGTCATCCAATCCCAGCTGGGTCTGAATTAGCATCTGTGGCCTCAGCGAGTGGATGGCCTGTCATGGCAGTCGGTAAACACATTCATGGTCTGCAGAGAACCTGACCTCTGACCTTTCATGTAGCTCAACCATTTGGTCAAAAGTCGTTTGCTTTTTGACTAAATACCTGCAAAACTAATCACATTTCCATCAGCTTCTGCTGTACTTTGTATTCAATGCATATTTGCAAATTATACCATGCTAACACGCTAAACTAAGATGGTGAACATGACATTGTATGCTGTTAGCATTTAGCTCAATGCGCCACTGCATCTAAGTTCAGCGTTAAAAAGTGTGGCTTTGGTAGACTGTGAGGCAGAATCCTGCACAGGTCCAGTTTTGCAAACCTTCACCTGTAAAGCTGAGTACCAGAGCTGATCCGTTGCCCGCAATGTCTTCCAAGTCAAATCCAGACCGGCTGAGAACTGTTGATATAAGTGCTGCAGCCCAAACCACACCACACTTTCACTCACTTGCGTTCTCAGCTGGCGCAGCACCTGTGCTCTTGTAGCTTTTGATAGCAATGATGTCACTTGCTTTCAGCTATCAAAAGCTAATACTTTTTTTGCACATTTTTTAAGCAGTAAACCCAATGACAGCACAGTCTCTGCTAACACCACATTTCTCCCAAATGTCTGACTTGGCCTTTGACAATGTATTGTCCACAATTTGTTATCCCCCACTGGCTATTTTTCCTTAATGTCACTCATTTTCATCACTGTCAGATCAGACAGCGATGTTCAGTTACTTGGCCAAATGTGGGACGATATGTGTTGTAGGCTTTCACAATAAAATAATAACTAAATGTTAAAAATACTGGATAGTCATTTTAAAAAAACATATTATTTGGGTTATTATATTGCACTCACCGACTGCCCGTCCACAGTTATTTACTTTTTACTCATGCCCAAACCTGTAAATTTTTATGAATATATTTTTTACCTGTTACATAACCTTGTTACCCCATAGGTACCTGCAGGTACTCGACCCAGTGCAAAACTCTACTCTGCTGAGTTTCATGCTAATATTGCAAATGTTAGCAAGCTAAGATGTTAAACCGAGATTCAACCGACAATTATATCTGCAAAACATCAACATGTTAGCATTGTCATTCAGAACAGTATCGGCCAATGTTAGCATTTAGCTCAAAGCACCGCTGTGTCTAATTAAGGCCTCACAGAGCCATTAGCGTGGCTGTAGACTGTAGAAGTAGATGTTGTAGAAACCTTCTACAAAGGGGTTATCTACATAGATCGCAAAGGCTGAACTGGGCGATTCTTAAATGACATGGTCTGGTCTACGGAGTGTTTGTGTCACCAGTTGTTCTCCGTTTTACCCTTGTGTCACAAAATGCCACTCCTGTAGCCTAGCAACCTTGACAGCTGCAGCTGTCAGCTAATAACGCAGCTAGGAATCTAGGGCTGTTCCGATACCGATACTAGTGTCAGAAAATGCCTCCAATACTACCTCCAGTACCACCTAAAATGCAGCATCGGGCATCAGCGAGTATGCAAGTGCACTGATCCAGTACCACATAATGTATTAGCCCTGAAACTGGATACTGTCGGAAAGTAGCAGGGTCCCGTTTCAGGGCTAATACGCCAACTTTAATGGTGAGTGGAGAAGACAGCTTTACCTGGACATCAAATTGAGTGGCAAAGTTGGCGTTATTGAAGCCAACTCGTGGTAAGCAGAAGGTCTCTGGAGTCAGGAGGCGGAATAATCCCATAGTCTGTGTATTTCCCAGTGTTTTAGTGGAGTTAAGGCCAATACTGCAAACCTGACTGACTAAGTTACTGACTGACTGACTGACTGACTTATCAAAGGTACTCTGAGTACCTAGTGTATATTATACATAATCTCTGTTATTGAACCACAAATACAGATGCTGTTATTTGAATCTTTATTCCTATTTATTTTTTCTATCTATGAAAAAGCTGGAGCGACTTTTTTTTGGTCTTTCTTTTGTGATCGTGAACTGCATTGAAGGGAACTGTTTTTGGGTTGTGGGGGAGAAAAAATAACAATCTCTTTACCAAGTGGGTTGAATTTTTTTTAAACACACTGATATTGTATCATTACTTCGTATCGACCTCCACAGAAAGTTTAGTCATCAGAATCGGTAGACTGCCCATTCGTTTAACAGTGTAAGAAGCTATAAACAAAGTTTAAAATGGAGCCAGAAAAAAGTTATTTTATTTATTGTGTTGTACTATTTTTTCAGAGAGAAGGTAATGCATCACCGCATTTGATGTGTCTCAGGCTGAGAAAGGACCGTGGCCAGATAAATTAGCTGTTTGTTTGTTTTTTGTGCCGAGCTCACAAATGCTGGGCCTGTCTCTATGATGCTGTGCTGTGCACACATAATAATTACTGAACATACTATTCCCACAGCCTAACTTTGGCCAGAAACTAATCATGCTGAAGAACCATCATGGTTTTTCTGCTCTAAAAAAATCTACATTGATGTGCTGTATATACAGTTACCATCAATGTCCATTAAGACATGTCACAACATGGTTTTGCATTTCTGTTGCACAAAAGTTTTCTTTATAGTTGTACTGTATATATCCCCAGCTTACATCTGAACATGCACCCTGATATTTTAATCCCGCCTGCACCTGTGAAACTCCAGGTGTGTGCCTCACAAGCTTGCTCTCATTGTGCTGTGGTCTGAAACAACTTGAATCAGCCAGAAGGAGCTGACCCAGATGCAGTTTTGATGAAGTCCAAGTTCATTGTCCTTAATCCATCTGGGAAATTTCAGAACAGCCGGCTAAGCCAAACCTCTAACTATTGATCGCTTGCAGGCTGCACAGTCATTGTACTGTTTTACGAGAACAAGAAGAAGATGATTTTTTTTAATCCAAGTTGGACGATATAGTGTGTTTTACGTAGAACATTCGATATTCATCACATTCTCAAACTACAGGATGAGTGGAAACCACCTACAGTCAGCTGGAGTACTGTGGGTGTATCTTTAAACCTTAAATCAGAATGCATTTCATTGGTTGCTTCTTCATTTAAAAAGTTAATTCAGCAGTTTCTTGTGCCGCAATCTTTGAATTCATGTCATCCCTTACTGAAAAACATGGGAAATTCATGTGAACACTACCTGATGCCTTTTTCATAATATGATGATACAAGTTCTCATTTAAACACTAACAATAATCAAATAAAAAATAACCTGTTTTGAATGATTTGAATTTAATTTACAGTAACTGAAAAGGGTCATTATCAATCAGTGCTATTTTTAGCAATCACCAGTTTAAGACTTTCTAAACACCTCAGTCTCTCAGGCATCTCTCTGCGTTGTTGTCCTCTTTTTCTTGCAGAAAACCCCGGAAAGGCAAGGGTAAAGGCCAAAAGAGAAAACGAAAGAAAAACCGTGACAAAACAATTCACGATGCGTATGTCAGCTCCGCCTTCTCCACCTACCTGCACCTGAGTGTTGCGCTTCTCATAATTAAGCTCATTTGGGAGGAGCTCATTTGCCCCTTTTAATTTGCTTCTTTTAATTTGCCCTTTAGCCGCAGCAGTTAGCATGTTGCTTCGGTGTATTGTCCTAACTTTGTCTCATCAGTCATGTGCTTTGTACTCTAAATATCAGTGTCTAAGCTAACATGTTTTGCTAACGTAGCTTTAGCAAAACTTTACACAATGATAACCAGGGAAGTACAGCAGACATGCTATCCACATCAGAAATGAACCATAACCCATCTCCACCTGTCAAAATACCCATCTAATCTCCTCCCAACCTCACCAGCTCCCTGTTTGCAAGAATATATATCTGTCTATGGATGAGACAGGGTCGATGGTTGGGATGAGATACAGCAGCGTATCATGAAAAACAGTAGAAACTTCAGGCACAAGTTGCCCCAAACATCTTGTCAGATAGCTCGTTTTATGACTGATAATGGACATGTTTAAAGAAGCTGATATAAACACATCGGCTGTTAGCTGTAACTTGAACCTTCTACTGAAACAGATCACAGCTCGCCAGCATGGCTTCGCAGACTGCCTCATACTGTCCTGGTATCTGTGTCGGGATCACCAGGATTGTAATCACACGCCTGTGTTCAGTGTTGAGTCTGTGCCGCTTTGCTGTGTCTCGTCGTCTCCTTTCTACTCTTTGTTCTTTTCATCTTCACAAACAGGTTTTTTCTGTCCTGTGCATAATGCTGGTACTTTTTATGTAATGTAAAGATATGAGTGATGGCTATCTATTGCCTTTTTTTCTTTTCTTTTTTTTTTCTGATAGGGGGGATTTGTAAACCAGCAAATTGTTTAGCAAGTACTGTTTTGTGTCTTTCCTTGCCTGCTTTTGTCTCTGAAACTAAACAAAAGCACCCATATTTTATTCAAAAATAACAAAGATGATCTCATGTTTTTTCATGCTGTGAAAGAATACATGTCTTTGTGTTCATTTGAAATTTGTATACTGAGATGTCAACAGAGTATCTGAGCCTTTATGTGTCCATTTTCAAACCACTTTCAGCCTCTGTTCTGAATCTAATGTCTCTCTGTGGGAAATATAGTCTTCGGTTTTCACTCAATAAAATGAAATCTTTCTTAATGGTGCACCAAGCAGACCCTTGAGTCTTCTTTATCAAGAGTTGGCCTTTTGTAAGAGTGAGAGCGAGAAATGTGCTGTCATTTTTAAAGCCAAGATATGTTGTTTTGTGTTGCATGAACTGAACCAGGGCTTTGCTCACTGCATGTCTAACACTCATAAGGCATTTGTGAGCGATCCAATCAACTAAGGAGGGTTTGGGGAAGTGGGGGAGGGTAATTTTACTGCTTGAGTGTCTGCTGGCTCTGTGGGAACCTGTGTGCAATACTACCCAACTGTCACACGCAGAACAACTTGTCGTCGGGCCTTGGCTTGGAAGAGCAAACTGGAGCATTATGAAAGTGTTGACCTGAGGGTGTCCTTTCTTATGGGCGGTAATTGTACACTGTGATAATCTGCCTCTCTCCCTCTTCCTCCCCACCTCTGTCTGTCTCTGTCTGTCCAGTGTTTGTGAGCCATGTTGTGATCACTGCTCAGAGAGGAGAAAGCGTTTGTTCGTGCAGGATCCTGCAACCTGCCGGTGCTCCTGCAAACACACAGATGAATACTGTAAAGAACGCCTGCTAGAGCTCAACGAGAGGACCTGCAAGTAAGTGCTGTCGGTTAAGAGAGCCAAAGTGGAATCATAACTTCAAAGCCATGTTGCGGAATTAAGAAACACTCATTTCATTTGAAAAAGTGCAAAATACTAAAATTTCAGCCTGAAGGTGACCTGGTGGCCAAGTCGTTTGTTCAGATGTTGTGTCCTTTGCACAACACATTCATTATTTTAAGTAGAGACACATAATCAGTACACTCAAAGCTGATAACAATGTTTTCAATGTTTTTTGGGTGCATGCATTTGGGCGTGAATTTTTGAAAATTTTTTAACTTCAAGCCGTTATACTCTATATTTTTGTTCTAACAATGGGTCACGTGACTTTCTGTATTTATTGACAGTCACTTGAAGTGACAGACACAAAGAAACAATTACATGACTCTGCTGTTTCCCTTAGCACTATGAAGCTTTGTAGCATCATTAACTAGCGTTTGTTTGTTTGTTTTTTAATAACCCGCAACTTTGCTGTTTTTGTTGACTCATAACGCTTTCATCAGTGTTACACTCACAGTGCACTAAATATTGGAGCATTTAGCAGCTAAAGAGCCAGATATCCCTTAGGTGATGGTGGAGACCAAAACAGAGCTAAAAGGAGAGAGAATATTGGTCTTAAATTTGTCAATTTGTTGTTTGACACTACAAATAAATGCCAAATGCTATTTTCTGCAACATTCCCTGTTCTTATACATGTATTCTTCTATTCTTGTTTAGATGTGACAAGCCAAGAAGATGAGAGAGGTGGGAGCACCAGATGTACAAGATGAAGGAATATTCTAAAAATATTTCACAGCACAGCACTTTGACCTTTGAACCGTAAGCTCTTCTTTTCTGTGGAAAGCATTCCCCTTGGACTGACTGAGAAAGAACAAAGAGAGACAGAACTGAAGTTTCCTCCCACTGTATATCTGTGTGTGTATATAGACCATGATAAAAGAAAAAAAGAGTACAGAGTTGTTATGCTGCTACAGAAACAAATAACTAAACCCATCGTTTGACAAAAAGCAAATAGCCGCCATGTGGTTTTGCATTTCTAACAGGCTTGTGATGCAGGTGTAGTCTTGTTGTCAATTCATTGTATGCAATTACTTCACTGGATATGAGTCTACTGTGGTTGTGTGTCAATCATAAATTGCAAAACCTCTCAATCTGAGATATATTTAACTGCTAAAACAGCGGGTGAGGCTGAAGAGGGACATGGGAGCGCTCTCGTTTCAGAAATGATGGATGGATTTTCATCGGTCAATGTCTACTTTTTGCTTTTGGACTACAAGAGCAGGACTACCGGGACAGCCGATGGAAATCTCAAATCTGTCTCGACGTGATATTGTGCCCTTTCCGATGAGGACATTGCAGGACTGACGTGGACTTAACACAATGTCACTTATTGTGATCAGCTTGCAGGAGAAGAGACTCTGGAGTGCCATATACTTTTAAAGGGATACTGGTTATCAATATAGCATCTAATATTTTGCTATGCCCTACATGAAAACCACTGAAAACATCCTATACTGTAGTTTGATTCCATTTGAAAAACTGTGCCTCACGAAATGTACTGAGAAATCTTTCGAGTGCTTTTTAAATTATTTTTGTTTCCTTTTTTCAGGAGAGGGGATTGTCAAAGTAGTTTTGTTATTAGTTGTTGAACTCAATACAGAATCCATTGATTACATATCTTCTTCTCTGAACTTGTACATACTTAATATGCCTTTATGCCATAGTCCATTCTAGATAATTTATAATGTTATAGAGTATTTTTCAGTATTCAGTCTTCTACCCATATTTAATTTGGTCTATTTATATATGCAGTGTTATGTACCTGTAGCTGTCCTATCTCCCCCCTTGTGTAAGGTCACTGATGGCTACTCTCAACATGGAGACTCTGTGCTTTACAACGCAAAATCAAAAAACAAAAAACGAAAAAAAAAAAAGAATCAAAAATGATTTGTTAACATTCCCTAAATGGATCATTTGTACTGGTGTGCTGATAACATCTCCTCTGGATTTTTCAACCCCTCTTATCTAAGGGTGTAGGTGCTGTGTAGAAGTTTTAACATGTGTGTATCTGTGTGTTTGTGTACTTGTGTGTGTATGAGTGTGTTCATGTTGCCACACATCAGTGTGTAGATGTTAGTAAGTTGTATTTAAGTATTTAAGTAAGTAGCGGACCTGTGTTTTGTCCGTTCTGCAAGATGCAAATACAAATAAACTACTGCTAGCAGCTCAGCGTACACTACCACGACACCACCACCATTTTAAATCTGGATAACAGTCTGCCATCAGTCTTAGAGCCCTCATTATTAGTTCTCTTTGTCTCGTCTTCACTATTAACATGTTTTCTGTGTCTATGTAAAACAGTAAAGTATATTTATTTTCAAATTATATTGTTTTTATATAAAATAAGGAAAAGGTTGCTGTGTTGTGAATACTGTGTTTTCAAGAGATTTCAGTAGGCAACATGAGTTTTCCATGTTTTTGTGCAGCAAGTTGATGCTCACACATCTAGTAGTAAGAGAATCCCCTGCCGAAATAAGAAATTCCTGCACGCTTTTCATGACAGACAGACAGATATTCAGCCTTATGAATAAAATGGCACTTTGAAGCAGTGTGCTATAATTTCATCTGTTAAATCTAACTGTCAACATATTCTCACACCCAACTTTTCAAATACTGCTGCATGATCATATGCTACAAACTATGACACTTTGTAACATACAGTAACTTAAATGAGCAACATGTAAAATATGGACAGAACTTCATTTAAATGTTAAAAAAAAACTAACATTATCAACACAATGTGAGTTTGTGTAACACAGATATCAACTGAAGTTAGCATACTAACCAGCTAGCCCCTTGTAGTTTCAGGTGGGAGATGTATTGAGCAGTGATCCTGCTATTTTCACAACCTCTCTTAGCTTTTAGCTTGATAAATAAACAAAAACTCACAAATGTCAAGGAAGGAAATATTTTCACACCTATTATCTGTAATAAAACATGCACCTTCTGAGCATAAGTTTCTCTCTTTAGAGAGAAGATGAGCTTGTTTGTAAAACACACTTCAAAATCAACAGAAAAAAAAAAACTCAACAAAAAAATCTGACTCCCCGCTGACACTCTGATGCTCAACCTACATCTCGCTCCTGCCTGCTTCACGTCTCTCCTGCCCCCACCTGTCGTCTTCATCACTCCAGGAGTCCAGGAGTCCTGGTCAGACCTGTTGTAAATTACTGCGGGACAGTGTTCCCTGTCATCGAGCTGGCCTCACAGAGGCTGTGTTCAGTCCCGTTCTGGCTGTGTTCACTGCTTCCCACGGTGTAAACATAAACACACCAGCGGTGATCTGAGCTGCAAGTCCAGCCAGACTTGAGTCATAGTAGAGACTCGGCCTCTTGCTACAGCTAGTGGCCCTTTTCCATACACAGAGCTGGCCTGGCTTGACTCTGGCATGGCAGGGGCTAGCTGCATTTCCAGTACAACAGGGCTACCCACTTGAGGGTGTGTCCTTTACCTGAAGACAAGCTTGAGGAAACCATTCATACATGTCTCTGGGATAAACACACTGTTTCCATAAATTCTTCATAATAAAAGTCCCCTGTTCTTCCATTATTTAAAGGTTTTTATTATGAAGTAGCGCAAACAGGAAATGTTTTCATTTGGGGGTTCATCAGCAGTAACTTAACACGAGTCCGACGCAGCTGAAAGCAAATATTAAACAGTAAAATAATGCAGATACCTGAAAGTTCAGACAGCAACACAGGAGAGAAACTAAATTTCAAAACATAAAGATTCGGTTAGAAGCTACAGAAGGACTGAGAGCTGAACATTCAGAGACTTCCTCTCTGACCTCCTGTGCACACATGAGCTGAGTATCACAACACTCGCTTGAGGGGGAAAAGGATGGTCGCCATGGGTTGGCTGTGGCTGGTGAGACGTCACCGCAGCCTGCTTGGAGGCAGGTTGGGCTGGCTTTGGCTTTTCTCCAGAGTAGGTCCATCAAGTCGACATTGACATTTGGTTTTACATAGAATACAAACCCTGGTCTCCTGGGGGGAACGTCTTGTGTGTGTTTGGCCAATCCATCCATCCCACCACCTTGATAAGCAGATTTTCTAGCTCGTTATATGCGTTACCTGGCTTTATCGGCACAAAACATAAAGCTAGAGGGGCACTTACAGAAATGACACAAGAGGAGTACCTACAGCTTCAAAATCTGAAGCAGTGTTGACCAAGCTGCCGTATTTGACGTGTTGGCAGTGAGAATGGGCTGCAACTGTAGACAACCATTTAGGAGCACTGGTGGAAATCACAATAGTTTTGGAAAAACTGCTGCGATCTCTATTGATGTGAAGGTCACATTTTTGAGTTGCCAACGGATTGTGTTAGAAGAGAAAAATAACCTGCGGAGAAGGGGAACTAACTATTAGAATTACATAACAGCAACAGTTCGGTAAGACTTGGAGGTGATGTTTTGATAATGGTTAACTAAGAAAACATGCATGAAAACAAACTTTAACTAATTTTATTTCCTCAAATGTTTTCCTGCATGGGTATGCACTGTAAAAAAAAAAAAAAGGTTGAGAAAACTTAAAAATGTAAAGCAGGGGCGGAGGTTTAGCTCAGTTGGTAGAGCATCCGCCCCATGTACTGAGGCTGTTAGTCCTCTGCAGCGGCCGCTGGTTCGACTCCCGCCTTCGGCCCTTTGCTGCGTGTCATCCCCTCTCTCTCTGCCCCATTTCCTGTCCACTCTTCAGCTGCACTATCGAATAAAGGCACAAAATGGCCAAAAAAATAACTTTAAAAAAAAAAAAAGTAAAGCAACCACCTGCAAAGCCTTTACTTATCTAGGGTCTAATATGTCGTGTCAACTTACGGTACATTAAGAAGTCGACTCAAAGTGCTACCAAAGCTGCTATCAGTAAATCCATACAGTGTGTATGCTGCATCATACTTGCAAATTTACTTTACTAGGAGTTCTTCAGATTTTTTTTTTTTTTTTTTGTCAGCTGGGCTGTTGGTCTGCTCATCAGGTCTTTAAATCTGACAAAATAAAGATAGCATGTGGAATCAAAGTCTAAGTTGACACAACAAATTAGTCCTTACTTGAGTAAACTCAAAAAGGCTTTGCAGCTGGTTGCTTTCATTTTCTCAACTTTTCTTTTTTGGGTGTTGAGAGGAGCACCTTGGAAGGCTGGGTTTTTAAAAATGTTATTTTAAGATATAGTCCTTAAAATCAAGTTGAGAACAGTTATGCTGTCATTAACTAAGAGACAGTTGGACTTAAGTGACGGCTTGGTGTGGTTAAAGTTAGGATAAGGACATAGGTAGGACTATCACTGTCCATAATTGCACAAAAACACATAATTCTGTCCAAATTGAATGCTCATTAACCTTAGGGTAAATTTAGCATTAAAGTGCACAGCAGTGCATTACGCTACTGACATCTGCAAACACCTCATTCAGTTCGATGAAACAACTGCGCCGATTCAGAGGAGGTGAAGGTTGAACCTGTTTTACTGCAACACAATACAACACCATTGAGGACCACATTGTTTTCTAATAGGTTACTTTGAAGTATTTATAGGATGATTCTACTGTTTTATTGAGAGTGAAATTCATGGATCTATTAGTTAAACCAGCGAATTGTGAATTGTTATTCATCTACTCACCAGTACCTGAATCATCTTTCCTGCTCTGCTGATTGCATTTGTTCATCACTGTACAAACATCCTGAGTGGCATCTCTTTAACTGGTCAGTCATTTAGCAGGTGACTGTTCAGCTAGGCTAACTGTGAATGAGTTAGCTTTCATCAAGGGACAATGCCGCTTGCCTCTTTAGAATGAATGGAGTGAGTGCAGGCTACCACCTCTACTGGCCCTTTTCCACCATAAGAAGTTTTCCAGGAACCCAGGAACCTTTTTAGGAATTCAGAAACATTGGAACAAAGGTCCCTGGAAATGGGTTTCCAATTTTGTTCATGGACTGCACTTCCTGGCACTTCACTCGTCCTGTTTTTTTCCACATTTGCTACTGTCCTGGTGAAGAAATTCTCACATCTTGGGACATTTAGTGGACATTTTGTGCATGTATTTTGCAACTAACAATTTCTATGTCATCTGTCTCCCTTTTAGTTCTCCAGGGAGGACAAAGAGCAGTTTTAGCTACTAGGATTAGTGACTTGCTCAGTGACACTGCAGCAGTAGCTGATCTCTGGGACCCTGGATCAAATCTAACCCCTATGAATGTAGCTTAAGTGGAGGTTTTTGGATCTTTGGCCATGTTTGTTTTGAAACTCGCCCCCTCTTATCCCCATTGCTTGCTGCTTCCCACTAGATTAGCTCCTGCATGGTGCTAATGCTCTGCTCCGCTCTGCTCTGCTCTCCCTTGCTCATGCTCTTTATGTGCATACCTAAATATAAAGCACACCATATAATCCCTGTGAATTGTGGGGCCCCCTTCACTGGCTAAAACACCCCAAAGAATGTTATAAACCGTCTAATCTGTGATTTACCAGGAACCCAGAACCCAGCAAGCAAGCTAGTTGCCTGTCTAGTCTGTTAGCTAAACTGTGATTTACCATCAGTTTGGACTGTTTAGGATGTTTTAGGATGTTTGAAAGTATCAAAGGGGTGAAATTACTTGTTCTTTGTGTGATGCCACCAAAAGTGTATATACAGTATATACATGTATATATTGCTAGAGAGGCTTTGAGATACACCATCTGTAATTTTGGTCAATTAACAGTTAAAGGAAATTCAAATTTGTTCAAATAAACCCCCGAATTCACTCTCTTTTCACATATTTCTGTAATGTATGAACATATACTGTGATTTCTCAACCCAAAGAACAGTCAGGTCATATGGGAGACTATGAAGTACAGTAATCCTTATTTTGCATAAAACACATTCATCATCAGAGAGAGACTACTTCCCTTTCCTGTAACTTCCAGTTTAAAAGAGTGTTATCACTTCTCCCATTTGGACGTTGGACAGTTTCTAGTCACGTGTGGTAAAAAGAACAGGGTGGAGAAACGTGATTGAGGATTTATCAGAGCCTGCGTTCTTATCTGGGAAAATTTTAATTGAAAAGAGTTGAATGTAATCTGCAATCATACGCTGTTTGCTGATGATGCAACTCTGCCTTTGTTAAATCGAACACGTCATTGCAAAATCAGAGTGACTAACACATCCAAAATCACAAGATACTGCAGCAATACTGTTGATCTTGTCCTTTTGTCACTGCATCATTGTTTTTATTTTATTTTATTTTATTAACATTTCTATTGAATTGAACTTTAAAACCATATTTGGCCATAATACACCTATTGTTTAACTCTCAGCCTCCAATCCAGAGATTTTCGACACAAATACTCCCCTAAGAACAGCTACAAACAAAACAACACAAACATTGTAGTATAATTTAATACCTGTTTGGTTTCTTAAGGTTTTGTTTATTTAGACCACCATGACGCATTCTGTAGTATTTATGCAATCTGAGAGACTAATAATTCATTATTGATGTCAACCCTTTCATGTCCTTTATTTAGACCAGAAAATATCTGTTAAGTGGATTATGATCGGACTCTGCAAAAGCTGCCTGAGGCTCATATTTGGCCTTATTGGACAGTTGTAAAACTGTTTGCAGCAAAGTGTTACATCAACAAGAACAATGGTGTGAGGTATGTTGAGCACAATTAGAACAATAAGATCAAGTTCTGAAAAATAAAGTATTTACGCCTGCTTGAACTGATTTTTTTGGAAGAAACGGAACAAGAAGTTGTTAATAAATGATTAACATATTATCATCTTACAAAGTAGAGATGGCAAACCTAAACATTTGGAGCCCCATTAGTATTTGTCATTTGGAGTCATGTTTGTGTCGATCCATGTTTGTGCCACAATGAGGCTAAACCAAAACCTTTTAAAGGAGAGATATTTATTTACTGTACTAAATCACCATGATATGTCATCAGAGATTAAGGAAACATGCCATGTCGAAATATGGGCTTCTCTGGCAAAAACACTACAGTCAGCATGTTCTCCTTTCAAATACCCATTCTGGTCGTGAACATCTGTTTTTGAATGACTGTTTCATGTGTCAGTACAAGAGCTTCAAGTGTGTGGAGGACGGGGCTGGGGTAAACAACTTGCTTTAACTATAGATTGTACATTAAACTGGACTGCATTGCTATTTTTTCTTACATATCGCTTCTTTAAGTTGCAGTCTGAAGATGCTAAATGCTCCATAACGAAAGTGTTGGGACATAATTCTCACTACAAGTGACATCTTTCACCAGACATAGTCATTTAATCTAATATAAGAAAACTGTGAAAATAATTAACAGACACACTTTTCTCCATAAGTCCTTTTTAATTTGCAGTATTTAATCTGCACATTGCCCATATCAGTTAGCATGCAGGCTTAGAGGTGGAGTTGGTCCCTGGCGCGGCACAGTGGCTGCCCACTGCTCCTACAGGATGGATTAAAGGGATAGTTTGGATTATCTGAAGTAGAGTTATATGAGTTACTTATCCATAGTCAATAGGAAAAAAGGACATGGACTCTCCTGAATGTTTACTTTGAGACATTTATGTGGAGCTGTAAAACATTATTTAGTTACAGTGTTACAGATTATATTACTTCTTGTATTTCCTTTTTCTTTTTTTCTTTAAACAGCATAAGAAGTCTCTTTATTTGTAGTTTAAAAACTCAACTTTGCCATCAATGTTTAACAAATGTTAAGCTTTATTGTTTTACCATGTGATGTGTGATGCTTGAAGGGATGTGAATGAAAGTAATTCAAACCCTGGTCAGCAGCAACAGCAGATGAAGGTCGGTGCATACCGAGTTGGGAGAAGCAGAGAGGAGTACCAGTACAGAAGCTAAGCAATGAACTACTGTGGACAGGGTCAGCAGCAAAATGTATTTTAGCCACTTAAAAAAAGGTCCACCTAAAAAATCTGTAGTAGTTTAAGTGTACAATATATTTACAATATTTGCAACACATTACTTTGCCACCAGGCAGCCTTTTTCTAATGGGAAACCCTTTTAAATAAGCCAAATATCACTCTCTCCAAACTAACCAAACTCCATAGACAAAATCAGTCAATTTACCTTGCAGATCACAGGAGTTGCTGGTCCACTGCTGCCACCATCTGTTAGTTTGTTTGTGTTATTGTGTGGCTTCAGTGGATCCAAACTATCCTTTTAAAACACCAAAGTCACACAATAACACAAATACTGTAAACTAACAGATCGAGGCAGCGACTTCTGTGTTCTTTGCAATAAAAATACTGACTTTGCCTATGGAGTCTGGTTGGTGTGGAGTGAGCTATATTTGGCTTATACAGCAGTTTCCCAACAGAAAAGGCTGTCTTAGAGCTATGGAAGCCTTATTCTAAATATAGTTTACACAAAAAGCTTCCATTCTGATACTCCTCTCTGCTTCTTCAAACTGGGGGCTTTCCAGCTGGCATATAGGTAAAACACTGACTATCAATAAGTAACTACAGAGAATGAATCTCACTGTATGTTGTACTCTTAATCTTGACCTTTACCTTTAACTTTATGTTGTTTCCCCTGCCACTCCACAGCTTTGTCTTGCCATAAGGATCATGAAAGGTTTTGTTGTGTTTTCTAAAAAACAAAAGTCAAGTCCAAGTCACAGTGCAAAATGAACATGTATTTTTTTTCTAATGTGATTTTCAAATCCGAACAAAGAACTGATACGATGTCTCTCTGACTGAGAAATCTAATAACATATTTGAGGTCCAACCTGACATGGGAAGAGATCAGATTTAAGCACATTCTCACAGCAGAGGGATTGAGTGGAAATGTAGAACAGTGGAGGTGTGATTAAAGGTCTTGCCGGCTTTAAGACCTGAGCCAGGCGACGTGCTCCCAGGCAGGTATATCTCCTCACACTGCTGATGTAGACCAGGAGAAATGACGACTCTGCAAAAACCCCTCCCTGATTGGTGTGCGCAGTGCAGGCAGGTATGTGCTCACTCACACGTACTACGTCTTTAAGACTTCTGATCTATATTTACCCAAGTTTCCGACTGATTGTGACACTGAGAAATATCCTCCAGGAGTCATGAGGCAGGGAACCGGAGAAGGAAGACGGGAGTGCGGAATGGGAATAAGACTAAAATCAGTTTAAAGAGGGATCAGTGGAGCAGGGTGGAAAAGAGACTAATTGAGCCTAGCGGGGAGAAGAAAAGAGGATAAAAAATGGGATGGAGGAGGGAGACTGAGAGGGAATAAGGTGGAGGAAGGGAGAGCACTGATGCAGCGTCTCCTCATTCATCTTTGTATGTGAATGAAAGAAAAAGAAAAAGAAAGAAGCTGATAGAGAGTGTGACTTAATACTTTCTCCTTTCTCATTCAAAACTACTGTAAAACTCAAGGCAGAAAGAAATTGTTAAACAGCAGACATGCAAAAATGTAAAACATCTTCAAACATGCTGCAGCATTTCTTTAGTACGTAGCCAGCTGGTCGATTGTGGTTTTGCCAGCCTGGCTGCACCCACTCACCCTTTTCACATGGGTGTAGTCCAGCTTATACTCATTACCAGAGCATTACCATTCAACAGGCTGAGAACGTGCTTGTGTTCATGTGTGTGTTTGTGTGTGTATTGATGTGCGTATGTTCTCATTTACTTGCCAGCGGTGGAGTCGTTTATTGATCAGCTGGACAACGTAAAACAACTCTTTTCCACACAATACGAATCTGCAGGCTTCAAAGCTCACTTACACAGTTTTTTACACCAGAACTGTGTGAATATGTAGGTTTTTAAAACCTGGATAAACCCATTAAAATAGATGATCAACTGCTATCTTTTTTTTCCCCTAATGTGTCACATTCAATGTCACAAACACATCAGAAAAAAGATTTGGTAAACAGTTAGAAAGCAGCAGGGAGGCCAGTGACAATGTTAAGTTGGTTACTTTTTTATATCTCTTACTTCAGTTTCTCTTTAAGACTCACGCTGTTTGAGCATTGCTTGAATTGAGTCGGATGGAATTTGTGGCTGAGATGATAAATATTCGTCGATAAGTTATTGACTCCACTGGTGTCATGTATCCATCACTGCAGACTGAAGGTGATACTGATAAATACCTGTGACTAGTTTGCAGTAGTCACAGGTATCATATGTGGGCTCTGGGTTCATCCAAATCCACATGTGCACATAAATCATCCGCCCACAGTCTACCCAAATGCATCATTTTCTCGGATACAGAGACCTGCATGCACATGTCCACCGGTCCCTGTTGGCTATGTTTCCCTTTAAATTATGACGAGCAGCGTGAGCTTTACAGGCGATTTCTTTATTGTGTGTTAACCATTTACTTTAATGATTTGAGGGGCAGTTTTCAGTTTCATTTTGTCCGTGCATAGTAATGTCACTCCAGCAAATATTGCTAATATTTAAGCAGCAAAACTAAAATCTGTAGTTATGAACTTGACAGAACACAGGAAAGTCTCCTGAGGAAACAGAATTACATAATCAAAGGATTAGTGTTGCTATGCTTTGTGTGTAAGTGCGCACACAACATCTCTCTTACTGGGGAGATGCAGCCTATTTCCCACCTGTGACCCATCTGCTATTAATCAGAATTAACCACAGCACCTCTGCTGTGGCCTGTGCATCACTACTCATTTGATCCAGGAATGAATGCTGATTGTACCCTTTCCCACTAAAGACAAAAGCCAGATGTTAATGGGCTTTTTGGCCAGTATAAAAGGGGCTTCATTAACTCATATCTTGGATATTTAATCCATACAAAAAACAAATTATAAAACAATATGTTGTGGTATCAGAGTGGGTTATGTTTTGCCTGTATGCAATGACTCTCTGGAGTCACAGATAGGAGAGTTATTGAATGAGTGCATTAAATGCCTTAAATAATGCATTAAATAAGTGGACACTGGAGCCCTGCAGTGGGAAAGATGTTTATTTCTTCATTTCACTATTTTTCCTCAAATTCAGTTCAGCACTTGTTTGATTTGGATGTCTGTGCAGACTCTTATTTTGAAACAATCTTTGATCATCTAAATCTAAACCAGGAAGTCCAGTTCCCTAAAATGTCAAACTATTTTATAGGGTTAAGATTTTCAGTATCTTTCTCAAAAAAACTGCAGGACACTCACCAAGCATGTTTGAACCCAAATTATCCAATTGTAAGGCCCTTGCAATGCCACTTTTCAGCTGTTGTGTTGTGAGGTAATTTGGGGGCAGTGTAGTGTGAAATACTTTTTCTGTATATCTGTTGGATCTGCAAGTGCGGAAGTGATGTGAGCTGGGGGAATTACCGCAGATCAGGCAGAAAGGAGCTGGATTTGTGTTGTGTTTTTGTATTAGACAGGCCTGGCCTTGTTAGAGAATCCACAAGAGCTCAGTGTTAAAATTTGGCAGAACTATCCAACTCCTGATCAACCACAAATCACTCAGAAAACCGGCAAAGAAGCTGACTTGAAACAGCATGAAATTTTTAGGATTAAGCTAAAGAACAACACTGATTTACTCTTTCATTCACTCAAAAGAAAATCAGTGATTAAAGGGTCGGGGATGCTGGCAGTCTTTGTTGATGGTGGGTAAATGAATGCTCTCATACTGAAACTTGATTCTTATAATCCCAGAGTCCAAAAGGGAGCTGTGACTGCATCTCTGTGCATGTGCGTGCATGCAAGTTATTGTTTGACTTCTTATCTTACTCAGTGTTAATTTGTTATGTTGCAAAAAGCTTTTAAAGATCATTTATCAGAATCCTATTGTATGAAACCTGACATCCATTCTCTTTCACTCTTCAAAGCAAAGTGTCTGAGAACTTTTTTCTGTAATCAATCTAAGATACAACTAGAAGAGGAAGAGGAGCGCAACATGTCATATTCCACAATATGCAACCAAGGACTGAAACGCTAACAAAGTTTGCTAGCTAAAAACATTAGATTTCGAGATGTCAAGGGATTATTTTAGCACCGTATGTTTAAGTTGTATTGACAAACTCAATACCATCTGTCTATCTTTGCGCTTTTCTGTGAGCAGTTGTTACAAAAGAGAGCTGTCAATAAAATATTTTTTTCAAGGTTGTTAAGAAATTGTGAATCACCACACTCATGACAGGTCCTTGTGCGTCTAGTCATAAATATACACAAAAAATGTTAGGCTGACAGATCCAGGAGTATGAGCGAATAGCTGCAGACAAGTTCCAGCTCTGCTGGTCACACACAAAAGACCACACAAGATCACATTATCTCTTCCAGGCTTACGCCTGGCGTAGATTATAATAACCATGCAATTCTGCTGAATTGTGGCTTTATTGTAGGCACTACTGTCAGCATTTTAACAAATGGTGCCTATTTATGTTATTCTCTTATTCATCTACAAATTTGGAAACATTAAAAATAAGCAGACAATACATTCATCGTTGCCACAGTGTTTTTAGTGCAAAATGTCCATTTCTGTATGCAGATGACTCAACTATAAATAACAGTTTGCTTGACTTTGTTTTAAATAAGAAAATGTACACAACAGCCCTACATAAATACAGCCCTGTTCTATACTGCAGACTCCTCCACAATGTAAACATTTTGCTCTTTCTCCCACATACACTGTAAATCCAACATCTCCACCCTCAATAACATTTGACCTATATGTCGACTCCTTTACAAGGTGCTTTATAGAAACATAGAAATGATAAATGATGTGATGAGTATCTCTTATCTTTCATTTAGAGTACCCTCTCCCTAACAACTGTGACATCTATTTTAGAGGCAACTTTTAAGAAAGGTCACATTTTCCAGATTTTTCTGTTGTGTTTGACAGTGTCGTCTCATGATACTGCCACGTCACAGGTTTCACTGCAGTCATTCGGTCAAAGTTGATGCCTTCTCTTTGTCAACTTCACCCTCCTTTTATACTTATTTCACTCTGCTCCTTTCTATTTCTCTCCCTCCTCTATGACTCAGTTCTCTGATCTCATTCCCTCAGGGCAGACACAGACCTGACCACAACAAACTTTGACCAGAACATTTCACTGGCATCAGCTGCCCAAGACAATAAACATGCTGTGCAGTGTCTCCTTGACTTTTCCCATAATGAACCAAACTTGTGTCCCTCTCACAAACTGCTCTTACTGGATAACATTTCACCGATGGTTCACTCACTGTGCTGGTATGCTGGGTTAAAACAGTGATTCCCTACCCAGGGTAATGGTACACCAGGCAGTAGTTTTGCAGTTGCCAGAGAAGCCTACATGAAAAGACTGCCAATTAGCTCAGCTAATTCGAAAAAATATAATATACTTAATATAATATACTGTACTTAAGTACACCTGTACAAATTATAATTTTTCAGTTTTTGTTGACACTAAGATAATAACAATTGAATATAACTACAAATTAATTAGTTGCTAAGCTAAAAGTATTCATGAACAACTGGTATAGGTAGCAAGAATTACTGGATAAAAACTTAAAATCCTAAGCGTAAGTACTGGATAACAGGTGAATAAATACTTAGCTTAACAAGAAATATTTTGTAATAGTTAATAAAAAGTAGCCCATTGATAAATTATTTAAATGGTTGGCTAAAATTGATACATTTTTGAATTAGTTAACTAACTGAATGATAGTCAGCTAAAAGTAGTGGATAAATGGTTGAAATAGTTTTGTTAGATATCAGTAATTCATATACAATTGAAATAGTTTGCTACAACTAATAGTTAAACAGTTGAAAGCATTAGCTAAACATACTGTAATATACAGGCTATGGTGTCCAGACGTCCTGGTTTCACTGGGACCGTCCCGGTTTCAAGGTGGGTGTCCCAAGTCCCAACGGACATTTGTAAAACACTAAAATATCAATTTTTACAGTTTTCACCAAAATTAGGCAATGAGTGTACAAAAGCACACAGTGCACCCTGAGTTTAATATTTTGCACCCTCAGTTGTAATTTGAATAATAAATGTAAAGCACAAAGGTGGTAGGAGGCGCATGTCTCCATGCACATCTTCTGTTTTGGTTCATGTATGTGCAGCAGTGCAACATGCAAAGGACCGGGTTTAAGTGACTGCAGGTTTAGGTACTGTAGATCAGCGGGTGTGGTGATTATTAAATACTTTCCAACGGGTCATATCACTGATTTCATGACTCAGAAAAAGCTGTGCCTGTCACAGTTAAACATTGTAACGACAGATCAGCAGTACATAGAAACTGATTTGGTGATAACTACACTGGGTCAACGCTATTTTAGCAATAACATTTCAATCAGGAGAGATTTCATTTTGAGTGTACAAGAATTATTTAATTGACATGTGCACAACTGAGATAAGAAATGTGAAAGGTCTTTGGTGATTAGACTCCGTTGTGACATCATCATGTATAAAGGGCACAGCGAAGCCGTGATTAGTAAAGAAAACCGCCCAATTGAGTCTAGACACTGGTGGTGGTGAAGGGATGGCTGAAGATCTGGATGAGATGAGGACTGGACTTCTGAGGGTCGCAACAATTCTGTGCAGAAATGACAGCTAAAAGCAGTGGAGAGGAGAAAAGATTTAAAGTTTTGACACGATACGACATGGTTGGCTGATGGAGATTGTGGTTAAATCTAGTTGGTTGACTAAAAAGTGAATGCCCATGTGGATAGCTGATTGAGAATCAGCAGGTAAAGAGAGAGCAGGAGAGAAAAACAGTTTAAGATGAATGAAGCGTAAAGATAGTCTTCCTGATTGAATTTACTCTGAGCTTCATTAATGTACCTCACCTCATATGACCCTGAACTTGGATCAACAGTTGAAATATTTGTTTGACGTGGATATACAATTAGAAGAGTTAGCTAATGTTACTGTAATGGATAGGCCTAAACCGATAAAACAGTTGAGTCCTAGCTAAACCTCCTGTAATAGATAGGCTAAATAGTTTAAATAGTAAAATAAAAGTAATGAATAAATGGTTGAAATGTCACTGAAATATATGCAAAGAAAATACCAATGACAACTTATCTATTAGACTATGTTAAGATTATGACTTTATCCACTATGTTATGGTGACCAGACGTGACCAGTTTCAAGCTGGGTGTCTTGACAAAGATCTGCAAAACACTATAATGTCCCATTTTTAAACTTTCACTACCAAATTGTGAGCCATTGTCACCACAATTTAACAGGTTGCAAGGGTCCAGAAGCACAAACCGCAGCCTCAGTTTAATATTTTACACACTCAGTTGACATTTGAATAATAAATGCCAAGCACAAGGTGGCACCTTTTGTTTTGGTTCATGTTTGTGCAGCAGTGCAAGGTGCAAAAGGGCTTGGTGAAGGTGAGGCTCAGCGGGTATGGTGATCATTAAATAGTCTCTCAGCCAGTCACATCGCTGGTTTCATCACTCTGAAACAGTTGTGCCAGTGTTGAGCTTATCTGACAGGGCTGTGGTGGTACAACAGACAAAAGGCTGGGAACCACTAGGTTAACAAGTTAGACAGTAATTCAAATAATTAGGAAAAAGGAAGAATCTTTGTTTTTTGTTGAGAAGTTATTTATTTTGAATGATTACATATGTGATGGCATTTCTTGTGTTAAAATAAGTTTAAAATGTACACAGTATAATGAAAAGCAGGCCTGTGTCTATTCTTTGAACACATACACACACACACAGGATACTGTATGTGCAACATGATATGAGCAATAAAGTCAGTTACCGGCCTCAGACAAGTGATCTGCTGTAGTACACTAGTTATCCATGATTAATGGCTGCTTTTAAAAATGTGAGACACCATAATGTGTAAAACAGCATGAAGCCATGTCACTCAGCCATGACTCACTGTTTTATTACACACTCCCTGGTGGTGCTACTAATTAGCCATGGCTAATTGTTGTAGCACAGAGACACGGTGTCCAGGCGCTGGAGATATTTCTGAGAGATTTGCAGTTTGAGGGGCCAGTAAAAGGTGAGATTAAGACATTCCCTGCATGTTCTCTGTGAAATCGGCCTATTTCTGACCACTTAAATCATTTACATGTGATTACTTTCACTTCGTTGAGACTTATCAAGTTGCATGTGAGGGGGAAAGGAAATGTTGAGTTCAAGTTGCGCGGTCAAGTGCCCAATATGAGTTACAATATCGTCTAAAAATGAAACATAGCGTTCTCGGTAATGTTGTAAGATCTAGTCCAGGTCTCTATATTTAGTGTGACCCATTTAGTTGGTCATTTGAAGCCTCTTTCTGAATACATGTTTACAACCTGTCTATAATTTTGTCATCTGGATCGTCCATACTGAAATTGAATATGTTGATCTATACTGTACACCCATCGACTACATGTGTGTCTTTCCTGGAGGACGGATCCCTCTCATGTCTTATGACCCCACAAAACCCACTTTGCTTACCACATACATTGCAATGTATTAAACAGTGAATAAAATTCAACAAAAGTGTCATGTTCATATTCACAACACAAGCTCTGTTGTTTTTTGACGAGCATAATGTGTGACCTTGTCGCATTATGTCTCAGGTTGTGATCATACAGTATATTGCCTATACATTAGGCTAATAATCTAAAAGCCTAAGTAGATTAGATGTAATCTTCTTACTGTGCCATATTTAAGTATTTTCACATACATGGATTGATAGCTACTGCCAAATCCGTTCAGGAAATCTGGCACCCCATCACTCAAAGCTGTGCTAACTCAAAGTGAAGCTCACTGCTGCATCAGAGTGCCCACTGCAGCATCACAATATAAACAAAACACCTGCATCTCAGGACCCACCACTGCATGACTAAGCACAGGCTGCAACACAGCACAAACAGCTGTATGACAGGTCCAACTGCAGTGCCACATCGCCAAGTGACCTGTTGCAGCATGCAAACAAGTGTTACATCACAGGGAGAATTGGCTGCATCACAGAGTACACTGTTGCATCACAGAACTTGGACTCACAGTTAGATCTGTTTGACCACTGAGAATTAACATGAAACCTGGCGTGTAGAAAATGTTCTATTGCTATGGTTACCTGCAGTTTGACAGCCCTGATTAAAATTTTCGCTACCTGCCAGCCAATGAGAAACAAGTATTTTCTGTGGCCTTGGAACAATATAACAGATCTTGAGAGAGTAGATCTCTGTGTACAATATGCATGTTCAAAAATACTCCAAGGGAGGTCAAATGGTCTCCCTGAAGAATACAGTCTTTGTTTGTTGTGTGATTTTGGTGAGACTGAAGACAAAGGCGAAGTTTTCATCCAGATTTAGTGCTCAATTTAAACAAATTTATCAGAAAACCTATCTATCCACTACTCGCGTGGTTTACATTGTGAAATGGTCATCATTTGGTCAGATTTAGGCAATAAAAATTGGGTTAAAATAAATGTTATGTATGTGAAGTGAAGTCACTCGTGCAACGGAAGTAATGCGACAGACGTCACGTTCATAACTATTCAAAACTTTAAATAACTCTATGTTTAGTTTTCACATCACGCAGGAGTTGGTCCCCAGTCTCCTGGGTGAAAATCTTGTACTTGTTCAAGCCATCCGCCCATCACACCTCCTCGAAATGTGGACTTTCTAACTCCTTATACTTGTCCTGTCATGCTTACTATGTCCACTAGGGGGCACTGTATAACTATAGACAAATACAGTATATCAGTCAGTATTAGCTCCTTGCACATTTGGCTAACACATTTTTTTTGTTGAGGACAGGCTGAACAAAAAGCGGTGTTGTGTATTAACTGGAGGAAGATTACAATCTCTTCATCAGTCCACAGATCCAATGTTTTGTCAACTGCCATTTTTTGTCTCTTTAGTGGAGTAAACTATATATATTCACTACTTAGCTAAGCTACTACATGGAACTTTTTATATTGTGTTGATTTCGGAGGCCCTCTGTAGACAAGAGCGGCATTGTTTCCACCATGATAACCACAAAATATAATGTCAAAAATAAAATTATCTGAAGAAAAATCTTTGCTTTTTTAACTGGTCAACATACTACTCACTGTAACTTTGGCTGGGAAAATGTAAACAGGCTGTTTCATCTGATTTCAAGAAGACTGATAACATGGCAGCCATTAAGAATATCTATCAAGAATAACAAATCCTCTTGTGGATGATCTCATTAATTTATGTAGGTCATACAGAGGCAACAGTAATAAATTAAGATCAGTAGCTTTAAGTCACATGTTTATTGTACATCATGATTTTTTTCTATTGTACCTTCTTGTATTTTCATGCATTTTCACATGTGCAAACTGTTCCACCTCAGCCAAAAGTTAACGTTTTTTTCCAATACTTCAAACAAGTGTGTAAACAAACTTAAAGTCCATTTGGGATTTACTGCATGCAATTGTTTTTTGATGCCATTATCTGAAGATCACAAGTTAATTATTTCATTATCTTGAGAAAATGAGCTTTGTTACCTTGAGATAATGATACAGTTAAACCGTTACCATATCATTACTTAAGAGATCAGGGGTGTTATGCCAGCATGCATGGATGGTGTCCTGATCTGTTGCAAATGATTTAAGCTGAAAATGTTAGATTGATCAACACATCAGACTGAACTTCAATCAAGGTCTAACACGCAGAAATTGCATTGCATCTTTCTGTCAGAGATTACATTCAGATAAGTCCTCGCCATTTCGGGTGACGATTTGTCATGGCAGTGATCTCAAAGGCTGGATACAGGTGTGATCAAATGAACCAAACACACAAGAAAACAAAAAGTTGTTTTTTTATGATAAATTATCTCGAAATCGGCCTTTTGTTTTAAAGATATAGTAACCCATTATCACATGAAAACAAGCTTTGTTATCTCAAGATAACGAAAGCATTACCTCGTGATCTCAAGATAACAGCGTTCGAAAAAATAATCATTCTCGCCTTACCTTATTTAAAGACTACTTCCTGATAAAAATGTCTTTCATCCCTGGTGTTTTCTTCTGGTTGGAATATCATAAAAAACTTGAGTTGTACTTGAATGGAGCATTACTGTAACATTATTACATGTAGAGCTTAAGAGAAATACAGATTTCTTTTTTTAACAGTGTAATTTTATATGTAAAATGTTCTTTCTGACAGCAACAGCCTTTTTGGTGCCTTTTAAGTCTATGTGTCTATCTGGGCATGACACAAATAAGCAACTATTAGTGAGAATGTCCTTTCAAGAAAAACGAAAGCATCAGTTGTTTCAGCAAATGCCCAAAAACATATGTTTAGGTTCAAGTGACAAAGCCCTGTAGCAGCCATGGTAATTATGACTCTTGTTCGTCTGGAGCAAAGGTGGAAGTAATGCGACTTTGTCAGAGAGCCACAGACTCCACAGAGGGCGGCAACCTGGGTGGTTGGATGAGTCGACCAAACGTTGGAGACCGCCATTCGTTCCCTGCTTCCTACGGACAGGGAATGTTGGGTTTTTTTTAACCATTACCACGACCATGTGGTCATTCCCTAACCTTAACCAAGTGGCTATTATTGTGACCATGACAATGAAGGTTATAAACTCATAAAAGTAATTTTAACCCATCTTTCCCAAACTCTGACAAAGTTGTTTTTGTGCCAGAACCTAAACAAACTTTAAAACACAGGCTTGTAAAATCAGACAAAACAGTGATTTGGACCAGTTGGAAACCCTTCATTGTGAAAGCCTGCTAGATTTGGCTGCCAAGCACAGTGAACATCTATCCAGGGCTGTCATTTCACCTGGACATAGGCACAGGCGCGTCGCACCCGCAAGCTTTGTGGATGTTGCGAAGGCACACTTTCACAGAAACATGATTCAACCACTTTTTCCCCCAAGAAAGTCATTGATAAAACAAAACTATAATCTGTAAAAACAGTACTTCAGAGAATGAGTTTCCTTTTGGGCAAGATAAACTGATTGAACAGCCATCCAGCCAATCACAGCCATTTGGCCAGAGGAGTGTGTGTAGTAAGTGTGTGCATTCAGGAATGGGGCCTCAGTCACTCGTTGGATGTGATGACAGATTAAGAAATCAGAGGTATGAAGCAATGATTGAACTTGTTAGTGACGTGGAATTTTCTTTTGTAACTTTGTCTTGTTATGTGATGTGTCAACTAACACCCAAATTTACCCTCACCAAGCCCTAAACCTCTGTACAATAACAGTTGAGCAAGCTTAATACCTCAGGCAACTTCCTCAGGCCACTAAAATGCTAGCTACCTTCCTAATGATTGATGTAGATTAGCAAGCTAGTTGGCTAGTGTTTTGCTAACATTAGATTAATTAAGATGTGACTATATGTTACTTCTAAAGTTCCCACAGTTTTGTCTTTTAACAATATTCTTTTTTCAACATAGACGAACCTAACACATTGCATAAGTAGCCTACAGGAAACAAAAGGAGAAAGTTAATTTAGGTTATGGCAATTATTAGGCAATTATTTAATTTTTATCCGTGACCACACCTGTGAATATGTATGTAAATATATTTTTTTTACTTGTTACACAACAATTTGCAGGTCACATGATACCTACAGGTACCTGATGGGTAACACGTGGGAAACCCAGCTGGTGCAGGACTCTAGCACTGGGTACCAAGCCTGCTAAACTGTTACTGGAGGACAGAGAAAAAAGGGGCAGGACTTAAGAAGGGTCCATTGACAGCCAGCTGGCCAACAAACTTAATACAAGTAAATGGTTGTTTATTAGAAGAAAGCTAGAGGAAAGAATAAAATGTCTCAGTTACTGCTTGTTTTATATAGTTAAAAGGTGTATCAGTGAAAGAAACGAATATGAAGTCTTATAATCTTATAATAAGCTTATAATTTATATTTTTATGAAAAGCTTGTTTTTAACACACTTAAACATCTAAAGTATTTGCTTAATACTCTGGTATGTTAAACACTGGAGAATACAAAATCCTGGGGTGTGGTGTTACAGTTTTGAAGTTAGTATTATTTGCATATGGTGGTGAAGAAAATGAAGAAATGCCTGGCATTCATTTTAATTTGGCAAGTTGTGGAGACTGGAACGTAGGCGGATGGCAGGAGGGTTGTGGCGCATACATCCCGACCACTAGAGCCCCCACACTAATAAATCGCTGTTCCAACTTTGCATAGACTGGAGAAACATCCAAGACATACTGTAGATTTCATACTGCTTCTATACTCTGTGTTTGCAGGCTTACTCTGCCAGGTTTGTCTGGCAGGCTCAAGCTCAAGGACAGACAGATAAGAGGACACACACACACTCACTGAGCATACGTACACACAGACACACTCACACATGTTTCCAAGACTAAATCAAATATTTATCAAATTCAGGGAAAAGTTAGAAAGGCATGAAACATTGCCTCAGATATAAACTCCATGCAGGATTCATGAAAGTGAATGTTCTCTGTCCAACATGTCAGCTACTCTTCATTACAACCTGAGGGAGTATACATTCAGTATATATGCTTTACCCTTGTACACAGATCTGTACACTCTTACAAATAAGGGTTCCAAAGGGGTTCTTACTGAAGGGTTTAGTTTTCTACCCAAAACCATTTGCTTCTTCTTTTTTGAAGAAAGGGTTGTCAAGGGTTCTTTGTACCATAATATAAAATGGCTCACCCACCCCTGGGTAGGGTCTAGATAAAATCCCCTTGGAATATAAAATAGATTCTCAGTAGAACCCTCTGAGTGGGTCCTAGATGAAACCCTTGGGATATAAAGGTGTTCCCAGTAGAATCCCTTGGGCGGGTTCTTGGTGAATCCCTTGGGATGTAAAAGGGTTCTTGGGAGACCTCCTTGCATGGTTTCTATATAAAAAAAAAACCCTTGGAATATAAAAGGGTTCTCCAGTGAACCCTGTGGGTGAGTTCTTGATAAAACTGCTGGAATTGTAAAGGTTCTTAGTAGAAACCCCTGGATGGGTTATAGATGAAAAAGGTTCTTGGCAGAACCCCATGAGTATGTTTTTATTAGTACCATTAGGAGGTGAAAAGATTTGTGATAGAACCCCCAGAGAGGGTTCTGGTTAGAGCCATTATAATATAAATGGGTTCTTTGTAGAATATGGGGTTCTGGGTGGAACCCTTCATGGAGGGGTCTCGGTATAACCTTTTTACATTAGGTTCTAGGTAGAAGTCTCTGAAAGGGTTCCAAGTATAACCTTTATAAAAGGTTCTGCCAGAAACCAAAGAGGGTTCTTCGATGGGAGCAAGCCCAAGAACCCTTTATGGTTCTTGTTAGCACCTTTATTTGTCAGAGTGTACCTCTATGAACTTCATAAGACATTTTCAGTGATAACAAGCTCCCATTAAGAATACATGTCAGGTACTGTGAATGTAGCCAACCTATCAACGATCAGGCGAGTCCTTAATGGGATTTCACTTCCTGCAGTGTGTACACAGACTGTATAAACAATGTTAAATCAAGTGGAGATGAAAGCCAGTCGCATAATCTTAACTCTTTCTCTGCCAGAAAGATAATACAGAAAAGTTAACAGTGCAGAGGATTTAGCAAAGCAAGAACCTCCTGACTTCACTCCTGGGTGAAGTAAGGAGGGATAAACATGAACTCATTGGCACGTGGTCATCGCAGCCCCACATTACACTCCTCTCTTCCTTCTCCCTCTCATACCTCCCGTTCCTCCAACACCGCTTCACCCTACCCTCCTCCACTTGCCTGCCCCTAAGTGTATCTCATTTTAGCATCGACTATCTGTAAGCCAAGAGCCGCTGTCACCAGATCCCCCCAGTCCCGCAGAGTTCTTAGGAATGGCATGTGTTCCCAATTGGCAGCTTAACGGACGCTGGCCACACAACCACAAACCAGGGGGCTTTCTGGAGGCCAAGGTGGGTGAGCTACAGGTTGTAGTTTATCAACCACACCGTGAGGCCAAAGTTAAGGATTCGCTGGGAGGCAGATCCCTGAGATTTCTGACAGCATGAGAAGGAATTGGTACATCTAGGAGGAAGCCACTGGATCAAACAGGTGCACACAGGTTCATGTTGGACAGGTGTTACTGCTTTGGTGTATCACTCTGTACCAACGCTTATGCACATAGATAATGTCAATGCTGCTGCTCAGGTTTCAGAAGAAAGTGGCACAGGGAGAACTTTCTTGGCAGTGCGATAGCCTCAATTCTGCCAACTACGCCAGCCATCAACAGTCTCTGTGTATGGTGCAGGAGTGGGTGTGACTGGATGTATGTCTATAATATATATTTAAGTCTATGACAAGCGTGTGTACAGCATAGCCACTGTGCATTTGTATGTGACAGATTGAAAGCACATTGGTCATGCAATACTTGCAAATGTACCAATTTTCATTCACATTTTTCCCTTGGCACACAGAGCAAGATTTAAAACAATTTATAGCCTTGGCTCCACGAGTGTGTTCAGAATGTCACTGGGAGTGGTAACGTTAAGAGGGAATATACAGTAAAAGGTCAAGGTGAGTATGAGCAAGAGCAGGAGCATGAAATTGAATCATCATCATTATTCTGGTTCTCTGGTTTGAGCCTTTTCCTCTCAATGATACACTAAAAATATGTCATATTTTGGCTGAGTCACCCCACAGTTGTTTATCCTTTAACCCACTTCCTGCAGGGACTTCTCCTTTACTGCCCTTTTGTCCCACCAATGTCTGCTGTTCTGTTCTTTATCGATTCATTAATCGCGTAATGTCTCCACACCACTTGCACTCGGTGAGCAATAATTCAATTTTTCCACCCTTCTCCTGCCCTCTGTGCTCACTGTCTCCATTGCTGTTCTACCCTTTTATTTTGAGTTCATCTCATTTTTTATGATGAAACTGTGTGTTGTATTACGTTTAAATCAACGTGAATCTGGCCTAAAAGTGTACTACTTTTTTAGCTGAACTAATGACGTGTCTCTAGACATGGCAATGTCATTCTGTCCTCAGTGTTGGTTGGTCAAACTCCTTTGAAATATCTTAGACTGAGTGCATTCATTTTTTGATGGTCATGAAGCCTACTGACATAGGTGGTCTCCTGCCTTTTACTCTTGCGCCACCGTGAGGTTGAAATTTGGTTTTGGTTTTGAGTTTAAAAACTTTTGAATGGATTGTCTTTAAATTTGATGCACACATTTATGTCCCCCATAAAATGAATCTTTGATGATCTTCTAACGTTTCATCTAGCACCATCATTAAGTCAAAATTTTATCAAATACTTGTTTTTATGACCAAATACCAGAGGGGGGGTCAAGTCATTGTTTTTCAAGGCACAAGTATGTCTTTTCAATCAAGTCAGGATATGCAGGTACTGAGTCATATCCCAAGTCAAGTCAGGTCCAGTTCCAGAGCAAAATGACTTACGGTACATCTACAATTAGTGAGGATGTACAAGTAGCTACAGTGCCAGCCGTCAACAGCCTCTGGACGTTCTCTGCCAGAACACATTACACACAGCTCCTCAATGTGTTTACCTTCATTACGTCGCCTGAAAACAACACCAGGCTGCTGCAGTATAACCACACAGACCTCTACACACATCTGACTAGTCGGTTATACTCCATATTCAGCTTTTTTATGAAGGTTACCAGGGCTCATCATAACCTCCTTCCAGCTGTATTTTTAGCAAAAATAGCTCATGCTTTATCCTTGAAATATATCCCAGTGCAAATGCTGCGTGAGAAACAAAACTATGTGACTATGTACGAGGTGAGTCATTAGAACTGCTAAAATAGCATCTGATGTAATCATCAACCAATTTCATTACTTTTTATTTATTTTACCATTATTATCATGACTATATGATGTAAAATCATATTCCATGTGTCTGGGCGCAGGTTTGTGGTCACGTGTGTTCTGTCCATCCATACGTTTCTTGAGGTAAAGCTTTCTGTTTGATTGGCTGTCACTGTTTAACTGTAATTGGCACCTCTTTTTCAGAATTATGAGACCAGTGATATGACTGCCTAAGAGAGTATTTAATAATCACCACACCCGCTGATCTATATTCACCTTCACACAGCCCGTTTGCATGTTGCTCTGCTGCACATACATGAACCAAAATAGAAGGTGTGCACAGAGACACACGGTCTGAGCGTCAGATCTACTGCCTTGCACTTGGCATTTATTATTCAAATTTGAACTGAGGATGCAAAATATTAAACTGATGGTGCAATGTATGCTTTAGCACCCTCACCCTTGAGTCCTAAACAAGTCATAATGTGCTCTTCATCAAATATAATGCCATTTTAACAACAGAGACGCAACTTACAATTTGTGCACCTTCAAATGTCGAAAGAAATTAGAAGTTGTTGCACCTCCGTCTGTAATTTTTGACTCGCCCATTTTGCATTCTGCAGTTTGTTTTTTGTTGACCATTACATACGTTTTGTATGAGGACAAAATTATCTTTGGTACATATTTTTTCCAACTGGAGCTCAGCAATGTAATGTTAGTTCTTCATGGTTCTCTTCTGATACTTGATTGGATACTGTTGGACTGATTCAAACAAAGCTGATCTGGGGAATTAAGTGTCCACTTACTGAGAATGAGTTCAAGAAATGAGAAAATTCATTGATTTGTGGCACACCTTTTGGGGGAAGGTATCAAGTATTTTCAAGTCAAAAGGCTCAAGTCCAGGTGAAGTCACGAGTCATTGGTGCTGAAGTCCAAGTCAAGTTGCAAGTATTTTTTTTGATTTTGTCGAGTCTAAAGTCATGTAATTTGTGACTCAAGTCTGGCTTGAGTCCAGTCACGGGACTCAAGTCCACACCTCTGCCAAATACCTGCAAAATCAATGACATTCCCACTAGCTTCTTTATTTTAATGCTAATTACTAAATGTCAGCATGCTGAACTGAGATGATAACATTATACCTGCTAAACATCAGCATGTTAGCATCATCACTGTGAGTATGTTTGGATGCTAACTTTATCATTTAGTTCAAATCACCACTGTGGTAAATGCAGCCTTACATAGCTGCTAGCATGGCTCTCTCCATCCCTTGGCAAGGCAGGAGGAAAAGGGCAGTTAAACAGAAAGGCAGAGCAGAGCAGCACAGGCCAAATATAACTGTGGCAGTGAAAATGGAGTGAGAGCAAGAAGCTATTTCTTAGAGAGAGTGCTACGGCAGGCTATATGTAACATCTTGAAACTTCACTCATCTCCCTTGTGTCATGTCCTCACCAAGTATTGATTTTAAGAGAGTGTCTCCATCTCTTTTTATTTATACGCAGCAGCAGCATATATACTATTTTTGAGACATTTAGGTTAAAATAGTTTTTATAGCTTGAGGAGAACCATGCAGTAATGCAGTTGAGGGATTCCACCAACCCTCTGCACTCTTTGTCCTGCAGACGCTGGCATGGACCAGGCAGAAACACAGATATGCGGACTCACACGCATACGTCGACACACATACATTCACGGAGGTAACCCAGTAATTAGGGGTACTGTAATTGTGACTTAGCATTGTAAACTGGCGGGGCAGTGTTGCCAGGGAAGGTTTGTTGACTGTAGGATTATGACAGGGAACTTAAATGGTATGTGTTTATCTACATTCTGCAGCGGTGAGAGCTGCTGTTTAAAATATCCTCCTGGTTCTTGGTAATGGAGTTGGCTCAGGCTATAAAGTTCAGTGGTTATCTTCATCATCATCACCACTGTAAATGGCATCTTCTCTGATGTATTACCGCCCCAGTAAGAGGATGTTGGACCTAAATATTAAATTATGTCACGCACATGAGTTGCTTTTGATTGTGTAATGTAGCCTCAGCTCTGTCTGCAGTAATGGCAGGTTGTATGTGGAAAGTGCAAATTCTTATAAAACCAATTCACACAAGCCAAGACAACATCCTGGGGACATACCTCTCACTTTGGGACAAATACAGTAGCTGGTCCCCACAAGGAAAACCATTAAATGTTGGGGTTGTAGACTTGGTTAAGCTAAGGGTTGAGGTTTGGCATGTGGTGGTTATGTCTATGTTTAACATTAGTTTATGATTGGGTCAGTGCTTGGAAGACAAATTAATTGGAAGGAGACAGTCTGAAATCCAGTGTTATCATGATGAAGCTTTTAATTCCTGGTACTTAAAAAAGCTTTGAAACACAAACTTCAACTTGCACAGATCAAACTGGTAAGAGTCATGTTGGTAGGTGTCAGGTCTTATATCTTCACTGTATTCCAGGCCCATAGCAAAGCCTATTTGTGCATCCCATTGTTGCTTTGATGGCAAACTCCACCTACCTCCAACATACAGCTCCATACCGTAACTTGTTTTCAGCCTCTGAAGCTTGAAAAAACATTAGCCAGCTAGCTTTACTGAGGAAGCTAAGCTACGAAAACAATAGTACAAATAACAATGGCACAACAAGCAAAATCTTTAAAAATGTCAATGCAATGACCACCAGCAACAGCTTTTTTTTTTCATTTTTTTCCCCACATATCAACATGGAAATTTAAGAACTCCTGCCTTATAGCAAACCTGAGGGAGACACAGTACCTCAAATACAAAGCTCACCTAAAGCACAATGTTACGATGATAGAGGGCTCAGTGGTTGATGACTGTCAGCCAGCAGTCCAACTCAACAGCTGATTGTCCATTACTGTCCATTCAATCCATTTGACTGTGAATATCTGATGTTTTCACATCACAGATGACAAAGAAAGGCATAAGTGGCAGAGTCAGAGAAAGTGTGAGTCCTGCTCATCGTGCAGTTATAAAATCCCAGCCCACCTTGGAGCATCCCTCCTGACTGTTCTTCACAGCAACACACATTCACATGCACTCTGCTAAAAAAGCAAGGCCATATGCGGCCCAGACCACCTCCAAATGTGGTCTGAGGGATCAATCAGATCTCAATGCATCCTAAATGTGTCTTGGATGCATTCAAACCTCTGCTTAGAGCTGTCCACTTGCGATTAGATCACCCAAAATGCATGTCAGTGCCAGGTGTGCATGGCCAATGGACCTGGAGCTTGTATGAAAAAAGAAAAAAATATGTCATTAAATTACTGTTACTAATGTTG
This sequence comes from Lutjanus campechanus, assembly GCA_027495735.1. Lineage (NCBI taxonomy): Eukaryota > Metazoa > Chordata > Actinopteri > Lutjaniformes > Lutjanidae > Lutjanus > Lutjanus campechanus. Next base: position 54,424 of record JAJHUR010135994.1, on the reverse strand, counting down.
GTGAGTACAAAAAGGCTATATCCAAATATTCTTTTCAGGTTGCCTGGCAGAGATCTGCACTCCACTGAGAGCATTCTTCTAATTGTATGTTGTTTTTAGGTTTATACATGAACATGTTCCCAGATTCTTTTACAAGTATTTTAAGGAGGTGGGGGAATCCCACACTCATAACCTTTTATTGCATTGACATTGATCTTTGTGTCTTAAGCTTGTTTACTCTTGATAGAATTTCATTTTGGGGTGTTTTTGATACTTTTTACCTGTTTAATGTCAGACATTGAACTCCGGTCTCATCTTGATAACTGTGTGAACTGCGTAAATTCCAGGAACAATGACTGAAATGTATCCAAGACTCCATTATGTCCCTGACAGAAAGTGCGATAAGTTGTATTTTTCATAATATATCACAATGCTGAAAATAAACCAAAACCAAGGTCTCATGGGAATAAATGTTATTAGATGCAATGTCCTCCTGTGTGACAGAAACAAGTGTGTGTGTGTGTGTGTGTGTGTGTGTGTGTGTGTGTGTGTGTGTGTGTGTGTGTGTGTGTGTGTGTGTGTGAGGGACTGTGAGAGACAGGTGGTTGTAATGACAAAGTCAAATATTTGACACTGGCTAATTTACAAAGGTAGTCTTGTGACTTTACGCGGTCATATTTTCCATAGGTGTTGAAAACAAAGCTCTACGTGTGTGTGTGTGTGTGTGTGTGTGTGTGTGTGTGTGTGTAGTCATGCATACACAGTAAGCAGACCATAACAACAGGAAACTAGCATCAGATAAAAATAAAATCCATCACATTTTCTCTTTTTTTCCCACCAGCGGTTTTTAAATTCCCACACACAACCACAATAAATCCTTCCACAACAATATTTCCTTTCATGCCACTGCAGATCACACTCATGCAAGTTGCACATTTCCAAGCTATTATTCCTTTCTGTGGCATTCTCAAACTCAAATTCCCATGTCCCGAATTTCCATATCGTTCACATGAGTGGCAGATCAGCAGATTTTTTTTCCCGCCCAGCTCTGAAATTAACAATGGCTGCTTTTCAGGACTTCAAAGTGCTAGAGGGGGTGAGAATGGAGCTGTTGGGTGGCATACAATATCAAGGTGAGAGATTAGGGCTTATCAGAGATTTCCTTTGAGGAAAAAATGTTTCTCCTCGTGGCTACTGCTGGACTGAACAGCAACTGGTGGAAGTGGAAGACGTGTTGCAACAGGGTCAGAGGGTCAACCAAAGGTGATTTATGGACTCCTAAGGATGAAGACTATGATCTGCACATGCTGTCCTCTAGTTCTCTAAATCTCTGCCTTTCATTTGTGCACTCTGCTGCTCTTTTGAACTAATGTACCCTCTGACCAGAAAAGCCCAAATTACAAGAGAGTCTTGACTTTCCAGGAAACAAGCATTTCACGCACAGGCCATACACGTCTCATAGTATGGCAAAGAAGTGGAAAATAAAATGATCTCAAAAACAGCCGTATTGTTGTTCAGTGGATTGAGTTTCCAGTGTGAATCATTAGTGCAGGACACTGGAGACAAGGTCAGCTAAAACTGACGTGACTCCAAATGCCTTTCATTCATCTGGGTCATTCAGCCAGCAGACGTGTGGCTCTGCGGGCTCTGAGGGGGAAAGCACCTGAGTTATTGGGGGATCAGATGCCCCATCACAGGTCAGGCAATACCCTACCGCCCCCCAGTGGTCATGGGGCAAATGTAAATTAACTTGGAGGTCATATCAATGCACCCACCCAGTTGAATATATATGATAAACAAATGTAATATATTTTATTTAAAAGGGTTTAGTGTGAATGAATAATGTGAAATTTACATTGAATCTTTATGGCTTGGTAGCACCAACAAGGGTTTATTTTTAAACCGGATTAAATCATGGTTTAATTTTAAATTATATTGCACCAAACTGTGACACTAGCTTGAAATGAAGAACAATCCCATTCACACCTCTCTTTAAACCTCAGTTTAGTTTTTATTCTAACCTTTTTTATTCTAACTATTAAATTTCATTCTGTTGCACCAAAACCTTTCATCTGTAATCCAGTATTAACTTTAAACTTAAACTTGAGGAGGTTTAACTTTCACAATGACTGCCTTTTTGGGATAGATTGAGAAAAATAATCAAGTTTCAATTCAAAGAATTGAACCCAGTTGAATTTTATTGTCTTTCTTCTTTCTTTTACTTAATGTAATAATTAGCCAACAGTTTTTCAAAGGAGGAGAAATTAGAGCTTCTCTGCCAAACCATTATGAGTCAGCTAACTAGGCTAACTGACTTTTTGGCTAGCTAGCAAATAATATAATTTTAAGTTAACTTTTATCTAGCAAGCAAACATAACTTTTTACATTTTACATTTTAACTAGTTAGTAAACAAAAAAGTTTAGTTAACGTTTTAGCTAGCTAGCAAACAATATTTTAAAAATGTACTTTAGCTGGCTAGCAAATTATGTGACTTTTTGTTAACTTTATAGCTAGCGAGTGCACAACAAACTTTTTGTTTGTTTTTTGTTTTTACTTTTTAGCTGGCTAGCAAACAATACAATTTTAAGGAATACAGAGGAGATCAAATTTAATGTTTTTCCCTACAGTTTGTTTGTTGTACTTACCAGGTCGTGACAGCTCTCAAATTTATTTATTTATTTCTTTAAATGTGGGTAAGGGCGCATCATATCGATGAAACTCTTTTTAATTTCAATATTCATCACTAAACTTGGATTTACTGAAGTGAGTCTTGTTTTTAAATTGTGCAACAGAACTCTACTTAATTTTAAATCTGGAATTACTTATTTCAGACTTAGTTTAGCTAAACTCTGAATTGACCTGATCTTACTTGTACTCATATTTCTCATAAAATCTGGCTTCATATTGTTGATTTGATCTGTGGCTGCAGGCAAGTTAGAGGTATAATTGAACAGTGTGCCAGAGTGCAACAACTGCCTTGATAAAGTGTTATAATCTGATGATTCATCGGTGTACTTCCACTTCTTCTGCCAAGCAGCAGTCAATGAACAAGAATGAGAGGCAGCATGATAAAGCAAACCTGACTGTGTACCTGTCTAACATGGTGTAACCATGAGTCATTTACAATGCCATACGTGACAACATTCACACATAACTACAACTTGACCCAAAAAACTGCCCTGACACTGTGATACAGAGCAGGGGGACTTTTGCGTCACAGTTTTGATAAGTAGATCTTTTCTTCACCACGCACAAAGCCTTGACTGTGCTCATAATGGACTGAAAGAACAGCTGCTCACATGTCAGCTCCAAGACTGTGAAACACCACGCTGTCTGGTATAAAAAAAAAAATAAAAAAAAAGGGGGCCTGTGCTGCAGGTGGCAGCAGGGTCCCAGAGTGGAGTGGGTGAGCTCCACAGCGCAGGTGGGCTACTTGGTGCAGGTGCACATCGGCCCGAGTGGTGCCAGAAGGACTCTGGTCGGGCCGTGCCAGTACAGGTGCTTTCTGCACTCAGCTCTGTTTGTCATCAACACTGTAAGTCAGTGATTATCACTGAGATTGTAGATCAAAAGGAGCAACTTCACTGTTATAACATTTAAGCTTCGAGAAATCTCTCTTTACATAATTTCAGATGTCTTCATATAGACTTACACAACAGGTGGCTAAGTAATCAACACACACCAAACATGCATTCAGACCAGGTCCATTAGACTAAACTGTGCCCAGTCCTCAGAGTTAATGTTTAGACGCACTATGCCTGCTGAGATATACGCAGTAGGCGGCAGGGACGCTGGGCTGAAGGTCAGCCCTACATGTGCTGTTTGATCTTTTCAAGCCAACAGCGAGCCAAATGACATGGATTTAAGAGCCTTGGGGGCAAGCGGGGGGAGGTGGGGTTGGCGAGGCAGCACAATCTTCATAAGCAATGACTGACCTACCTGACACAAAGTTTTTACGTAAAGGAGACACAATCACCTCAGGAGAAATAGGTCAGTGAGAGAGAGAGGTGAAAAGAGAGAGTGAGAGAAAGAGTCTGTCTGTCTGTCCGTCTGTGTCTGTCTGTATGTGAGTAGGTAATATGTGTGTGTGTGTGTGTGTGTGTGTGTGTGTGTGTGTGTGTGTGTGTGCGTAGGCAGTATGAGACAGGTTGTGATGTGCACAAAAAAAGAACAGGATATTCAGGATATTTGCTTAATACGGTGAGTAATGAAGTAACAAAGACATCATTATGTTATAAAGGTATCAACCAACTGGACAACAGCATTTGTTTCCAATCCAATTCATGTTAACACCGTGCTCCTGCTTTTGTCCTCTTAACTAAAAAGATGCAGTGAAGAGTATTTAAATTCACAAAAGCTTATTGACATGAGTTTGGAACATTATGTGTTTTAGTCTATTAGAGCCTAATAAAACATTATCTCTTTCTCTTAATCTTTACCAGTGTTCCTAAAATGCAACTGTTTTCACTGCAGCCATGTTATAGTCAATGCAACAACCCTGAAAAATGTACTAACATAATGAATAGATAAACAAGACTAAGAATCTGCCATGCAAACATTTCTGTGAGGCTACGCAGCTGTGGGCTAACGCTAACATTAGCATAGGGCTGCTGTGGTGACGGAATTTCCTTTGTGGTTATTAAGTTGTCTCATCTTCACAGTATTAGCAGCATTCATTTGCTTTTTCTTGCAAATTACTTATGATAAATTATGTAATTCAGTGCAGTAATAAACAAAACCAGCTGGCCTGTTTACAACAACAAACCTGCAGTATATACTTTCACATAAAGCAATATGAAAAATTTGACTGTTCCTCAACATTAAAAAAGTTAGTCCAACATTTCCCCAGCCTGTAGTACTAGCCACATTAGCAACATGCTAACAAAAACAGGCTAACCTACAAAATAAACACTAAAACAACATAAACATGGCAAAACATATAGATTTCTGATTTAGTCAGGTCACACATAAGACATTTAGTTAAAAACCAACATATTAAAATTGAAATTTTGGCCTGCTGGTGGTGCTACTAGAGGGTTCACTGAGGGATCATTAGGATTCATCGTCTGGAAACCATTAATGTCTGTAAGATACAAAATTTAGCATGGCTAATAATCTAGAGAAACGGCTACTGTGGTTTAAAGCTATAATATGTAACATTTCCACATTAAAATATCTTAAAACTTGAGACACATTATATATTTTGTTGACTTATGCACTTACATTATCCCAAAGCTTTCCAACTATGCTGAAACACAGAGAAATACATAATTTATTCAAGGTAAGAGTGTGTTTCCTGCTAGCTGTTGCTATCAAGTTTCTAGTTGTTATAACTTCTGGGAAAATATCAAGAGAGTGAGGAAGTAAGTTGACAAATGTGAGAAATTAAGTTGACAAATCTGATATGATCTGACGCCACTTCACAACATCATCAAACTTCATCTTTTGTGCATTTAATGTCTTACTCTGGTGACAGGAGCAGAAATCAAACTGGTTTCACTGGGGTAAATGAAATAATCATTGACAAGCTATGACCTCCTCTGCAGATCACCTTAGAGACAGACACAGTTAATCATAGCGATATGAACAAGTGACAGACTGGGAGACAGGCAGGCAAAAGTGGTCTTGGTGACAGACAAGCTGAGAGAGAAGAGATCGTGAAAAAAGATAAAGTCTAAATGCTGATAGACACAAACAAAAATAGCACAGAAAATCATGCACACGCGTGTTCATGGACCAGACTGAAGGTTACGACAAGCATTGTTGACCGATCACATCTCTATTTTTATTGGCCGCCCCCCTCCACATGAAACCTTTTTGCCAACTAATCTCCTCCGTCGAAGTTTCTACAGCATCACGCTGTGCTTCATTGTGGAGCTTTACCCAAAAATAGATGCATTATCAGCAGCAGCTCAAATGGCATCATGTTATCTACCAAATTGTTGCTGTGTGAATGCATATCAAATACCTGCTGGCAATCTGACAAGCTTCTATTAGTGTGACCCTCACCACATACACAGACACACACATACTCATACCGGCAAAACATGCTTGCCAAAGGACTCCACCTGCTCTTTCCTGTCCTTTCCAACCATTCTCCTTGTAGCCAATTCGTAGCCAAATCCTGCTGCTGTGCTGGCTGTGCTCAGCTCCAGCCAGTGAAAGAGAAGATGGAGTTTTGTTCTGCTGCCCAGAAAGGCTTCGGGATCTGACACGGAAACCTCAGACAGGGAATATGGTGGAAACAGAGGAATACAGTCAGGGAATGGGGTGACCACACACACTCTCACAGATGTACAGTATGTCTGCAGGAAGGTAAATGTGGTCACAGTACCCTGTGAGATCCAGGATAGCGAGGATTTGTCAGCACAGGAAAGGAGAAAGTGAAATGCAAAGTAGAGCAAATGAGACCAGGTTGAGTTTGTGTGAATATGTGTGTGTGAGACTAAAGGGAAAGAATGAGACCATGACAGTGTGTGTGTGGTCAAAGTGTCTGCCTGAGTGTGTATGAGAAGGAAAGAGAGAGAGAGAGCAGTATTGGCTGCAGTCTCTGACTTTGACCCACACAGGGTGCCAGTAAGCAGGCAGCTGACAGCCTGGCAAGTTGCCATGTGAACCCAACGCCTCGGCAACGTGCAGCCCGGCTCGTACACAGCAGCGTCGTGGAAACAGTTGCCAGGCGCGTCTGTTTTACTGAGTCAACAGCAGCCACTGGTGGAGAAATCCAGACATTCATTCATAAAAATGATGACCGCAGAAAGTGTTTCACATTAAGTTTAGTGGTTGCAGACAAAGAGGTTCATGAAAAGATTTGGCACTGCCACCATGAAAGTTTTCATCAGTAACTGTATTCCTTCACAGTTGCAGACGTACCACATTTTTACCATCATGCACGTACATTTACACAATTCCCGGCTATAAATGTCCTGCTAATGCACCAGCATTAGATATATCCATGCATCCTGACTCCAGCTGCATCAACACTGTCTCCATACAGCCAGCAGGATATCCTGTGCTGTAACAGCCTATAGGGCAGAACAGGGCAGAACCGGACTGAACAACCTCCATCAGGCACCCAGTCTGACCCCAAACCAATTTACTGCCCCAGTACGTTTAGATTAAAGAAGAGATCACTCAGTGGCTCTGCAACAAGAACACTGTTCTTTGCTGAAGGTACAGAGTCCAATAGAAGGGAATTAAATCCATTACGGCCAGAGGAAAAGTGTAGAATAATTTTAAGAGTCATACCATTCAAATTGAGTCATTCAGTTCTGCCCCACAAAAGCACAGTAACATAAATTCTTTACTAGCACAATGTATATATCCATTACGAGCTACACATCTGTTTACTTCCTGTCAGTGCTATAGTAACGTTACCTTTATCGACAAACTTAGTGATTTTTCATTCTTAAGTTAGTTACTTAACTTTCCAGTTAGCTTGGTACATATTGTCAAAATTTACTGTTCTTTCTATATACAGTGATCTTTTAAAGTATTTTGATAATCAGCTCAGTGTCTTAGATAACCTTTAGCCACATTATCTAGCTAGATAACGTCATCGTCGTCATTCAAACTCGACAGAAACAAAATAAACAAAATAAAACTCCAGAAACGAACCCCAGTAGGACATGTTACAAAACAGGGATCAAATACATGGTCCTACAGGCATAAAAAAGGTTTTACACTTTTGATACTGTATCTGTTACACAGTTTAACTAAAACCCTTCCAAGTTCTCTGCGTCTATAGTTACTGTTCCTTTGTTCAGCCTTTTCTACATCTCTAGTGAATCGTGAGAGGATATTTAATGATATTTAATTGGCTGCGTGAATGGATATTGAGACAATAACATTACAGTGGGATGGGATAATCATGCATAATAGCTTTTGTGCTTTGAATCATACCTTGCTGTGGTGCTGCCATGAGTCATCCACCAGCCACGCAGACTGTTAGTGCTGCAGGAAGGAATGATGCCACCAGGATGAGCTGTGGAGCACACTGCTACTGTGTCTGTGCATGCAGGAATTTGTGCTACTAACATGCTCAGACTCAGATGATTTTTCTACAAGACTGCAGCTTTTGTAACAGTGCACAAAAAGAAATGTAAGTGTTAGATAACCAGGAAGACCCAAGGAGGCTCAACACTCAATTACTTTTCTTTTTTCTGTGGCAGCACTATAGGGGTTTTGAGCGTGTGTGTGGCCTCCTTTGAGACATATATCCTGACCTATATGCAAAGTCCTGAGTGCATCCCATCCACCCCAGTGCTGTCACGACAGTTCGATCCCCCCTTCATCTGGCTTGGATTTTCGAGGCGCGAGGCAGAGAGTGTGACTTCCAGCGTGACAACAAACGCATGTGTTGGCAGAGGGAGGGGGGATCAACCCCTGATTTGAATTAGTGCTGGTGTTGAAGGGGTGGGGGGTACAAAGACGAGAGTGGCAACTGCGCCTCTGCAGCTGTGGGCCTACGTGAGCATCGGCAGGAACGCTCTCGCTCCTCGTCATATCCCCCTCCCATACTCACTCCCTCAATCTCTCTCATCTCTCCCAGTCTCCCCTTCCTACTGCTCATTTGCAGCTTCTAATACACATTTGACGGCCCCCCTCCTTTTCTCAAATCCTTCTTGCACTGTTCTCTATCATAATTCCCTCCCCTCTCTCCCACTTCATGTTCCCAAATGGCGGAGACCTTGACAGTGAAAGATGTGTCGTGTTCGGCCAGCCAACGGATATCTGAGACGACTGAAAGGGAAAGAAAGGAAGGCAAAGATCTTCTTTCCCACACACACACAGATGCACACAGTCAATCCGGCCTGAAATGACCTAGAAGGGATGTGTGCGTGTACGTGTGTGTGTGTCATGCAAAGCCAATTTACCTATGTCATACGTACGCACATGCAGCAGCATGCACGCCAGTGCACACAGTCATGTGACTACTCCTCCAGTATCTTGAGACTGTGTGCAAACACGGGGTTTTAAGGCCAAGGTCAGAGGTGATACTGTGCACAAGATTTAGCCGAATGAGACGAGGAGGAGGAGGAGGAGGAGGAGGAGGAGGAGGAGGAGGAGGAGGAAGACGACGAAGAATGAATACAATGAAGAATTTATAGATGATGGAGAAAGGAGAGAAATGAAGGCCAAAATAAAGTATTAAAAGAGTGTCTTATTGTTTTGTATGTGTGAAAATGGGAGAAGGTGATGTCAGAGGAGAGAAAATCATAACAGAGAGATAAAGGACTGAGCCGACTGGGCTGACTGTCCTTGTGCTCTTCAGCAGGTGCATTTTTTGGCAGTGGATGAGGCTGGAGGGCCAGTGTGGTCATGTCCCTACAGCCTGAAGGGCAGCGCTGACCTCTAGTGGCTCAATGTGGATGTGTGCACGAGTTCATGTTGGATAAATAAATAGGTTTTCCTCTCTCTGTCTTAACATCTGTACAAACTAAGCAGTGACTTAAGTTTCTACCCTTCCTGTACAAACACTCCTCATCAAGTGAAAGCTGCTGTATGAATGCTGACTAAAGGTCTTATATTAATCTCCAGTAATCTACAATAAAGGTATCAATGATTAAAGGATAATTTACTGTACACTGTAAAAAATAAAAAGTTGAGAATTGAATTATTCAAATTTCAAGACAACTGTCTTCACGAGATTTCTACCTCTGAATCAAACTCAAACTCTAGTTTGAAAATAAACTAAACTATGTTCTGCTGATGTATAATCTTTTGTTGAGATGATTTAATTTTCTCTTTCGATAAACTTAAATCTTTGAGTTTTTGAAACCTCCCCCCAAAAATTGCAATTTAAAAGAAATGTTCACAATGAGCTGTGAACCTTTGATTTGTCACTGTTTGGATACTTGAACTGCAAATACTGAAAATATTAAATTATTAACCCTTAATCACTGTCACCTAAGTTTCTAAAATTTGAAAATTCAGTTGATCTAAAGAACAATCAGTCTCAACAAAACATTATTAGTTGGTAAAAACTTTTCCAAAGAGTTGTAGTTGGGCTAAAACTCAAAAATCTATTGAAGAAAGTTGCCTTGAAATTTTGCATTTTCTCAACTTTTTCATTTTTACAGTATAGAAAAATGTATTTGAGTTTCGTACACTCATCATAAAGAAATAACAGAAAAAAAAGTCTTTGTAATTGTGTGCTGTTTGTTTTAACTTACTATAAATAGTGTCTGGGCTCCTTTACAATTTTAGGTAAACTGAATCTGAGAAGACATGCTGATGTAATTTTGTGATAATTCAAAATAAATAAACTTTTCTTGTCAAATAAACTTGTACTTTAACATTTTCAATTCGTTGGAGATATTGAGTTGAGCAACTCTTCACACTGACAAACATCACAAACAAATTAGATTTTCTTTCCCATTTTAAGTTTTCATCATATACGTTTTCTTCAAACTATAAAAATGTGGGCGCTCATGAGAGTTTTAACTCTCACACAATGCTTGCTGGGAAGTCTGCAAATATGCCGATCACGCTTCTTTAGAAACTTCATTTCTCAAGAAGTAGAGTAAGAAGAATTATGTACAGTACATTCAGCCTGTAAATTTACGAGAAAAGATTAGGTGATTTTTTTTTTTACAGTCTAATAATAAATAAATGATAAATTAATCTGATATGGAAGCAAAACTTTAAGCCAGCATGAAGTGAGATTTACTTAGGAATTGGGAAGTGAAAATTCAAAGTGTATGTGACCTTCTTACGGACACATGAAACTGGAAAGTAATAAAAAGCGGAACGGAGAGATATTGCAAAACAGTGCAAAAACACGTTCATATGTTTGTGTGCCAGGTTTTTGGGTTAAGGTCACTCCATGCATTTGTCCATCGTAGGAGGGTTAGAACTCGCACACGCATGTTATGATTGATGCACCTTCTTGCAACAGTCGTATAGCTAAACAATTTACTCTATATAGAGTGAAGAGTGATCCCAAAACATCTTTGTTTTGATGAGGTAACTCTATATCAAGGTGACCCCTTTTCTAATGAGCACTGCTGCACCAAACAAAATGAAACACAAACATTTGTTTTTTGATTAAAAAGGGAAACTGAAATTATTTATTTCAGAGGGAAAAAAACATGATTCACTGAATCATTTATTATAAAAACGAACCATCTTAATTTCTAAAACATATTTATAATTACCCTTTAATAAAACAAAATTTATATGTAAACATCAGTCAGATAAATTAGCATGGCAGAGGCCTTTGTCATCCTTCCTTGTGCTTTTGTGGAACAGCCTAAAACAGCTTAAGGGGACACGTCACCCAAAAATCAAAAATACACATTTTTCCTCTGGCCTGTAGTGCTTTTATCCATCTAGATTGTCTTGATGTGAGTTGCAGAGGTTTGGAGATATCAGCCGTAGGGATGTCTGCCTTCTCTCAAATATAATAGAACTAGACAGCACTAAGCTTGTGGTGCTCAAAGCACCAAAAAATACATTTGCAAAAACCGCAGAAAACCTCATGACCCAGTTACTCAAGACAACACAAGGTTCATGCTTGTGTGGTGATGTGTGGATTTTTGGATCATCTTGAAGAACCAGGTCATGATTTCTGGAACGAGGCATTGCTGTTGAGTTCAAATTAATTTTTTGGCGCTTTGAACACCACAAGCCAAGTGCTGTTTACTTCCGTTATAATTGTGAGAAAGCAAACATCTCTATAGCTGATATCTCAAAAACAATCTAGATGAATAAAAAGCGCTACAGGTAGAATAAACGTGTATTTTTTATTTTGGGGTGAGCTGTCCCTTTAAGACAGCTTATGTCTATCCTGCTTCCTTAAAAGAAATGTTTCTGTAAGAGCAGTGGGGACTTCTGAGTCGATCCCAACTGAGTAAAAAACAATCATCAGCTCTCATGTGCTGTGAGGTTCAGAAACTCTTTACATGAGTCTCAAATCATTGCTTTTCTCCCTATAATATGAAGTGTGCTTTGTTTTGAACCTTTTCACTTGATCAATATTGATGCTGCCAGCACAGAATTTGAATTCCAGATTAGTGACAAAATGGCTGTCCCTGAGCTTGCAGTGATTTCATAACTTAAAATAGATAGTGCCACAATTTAGAGCTATTCAATGGCACTTTGTGGTTGAGTAGAGAATAAAATCCTTCAAGAACCTGATAATGTACCTGCCTACATCGCAGTGATTATTAGATGATAAAATTCTATCAGTGCATGGTCAGAGGAAGACCAGAGGAATGGTGTTTTCATCATCGTCGTAGGCAGATCCCTGCAGTCTGCTATCTCTAAAGAAATGACGGAGGTTGAGTTTGGCGGGCGCAGAGACGTACCACATGACCACACCTGTAGGGTTCACCGACACCACAAAGTCAGTGGAGTCTTTCAGCGTTGTGGTCTTCTCAGTGAAGACATCAAAGATCTGAGGGAGAGCAGAGGAGAAAAAGTGAGAGATTCTCCTGCCATATTCATGAATATCTGGTTAGTAAAACAACAAAAAAACAGGTATTATTAATCTTGTGTGACCATCACATCAAAACAACAAACCAATCAATCAATTCAGAACTCAAGATAATTCAGGTATTCATGTATTTAACCAAACTTTATTAAATCAGGTATTCTGACTGAGATTGATATCTCTTTTTCAAAAGAGACCCGATAACAAGAAACATTGATTATCAGTCACCCACACAAACAACATACAGGTTACACAGTTATTGAATCATGTCCTGTAGTTACAGGATTCAAAAGAGGGATGAGATGTGAGGTAGTTTGGAAGTTTAGACAGAGGAGCTTTACAGATGAGGATGGAAGTCCTCCTAACGTTATGTCCCTCCTGTCCTGTTTCACTCCAAAATATGTCACAATATGGAAGCTAGATACTATCCAAATGCAGTTTCATCTGGACTTTAAATGGCAGGGTAGTCAGAGACAGAGGTGGAAGTGGAGAATAACATGCACCTGGTCTCATCTGCAATTATTTAAGTCTAGAAGTGATAGTTGGAGAATCAGAGGCAGAGTGAAATGAGTGAAAGCCAAGATTAGAGAGGAGTCAGGTAGATGTGCAATTGGTCTTCAAATGGAAACATGGAGACATGGAGACAGGGGTGGACCAGAGATGACATACTGTCTGCCAGAGTCTAGAAGGCTGTTTAGGAGACGTTTACCTTGTAGCTGCCGGGGGTGTAGTTGAGTTTTTTGAGGGAAGTCTGGTAACGGTAGGGCATGTCATTACGGCGACTGAAGAACACCAGGGCACTGGCATTTTTAGACAGGGGGCGCCAGTACACCTCAATGCCACTCTTCTCCTGGCGGAAAAAAAATGGACAAGAAAATGTGAATAATGACACAAAGAATGAGAAGACGTGCAGATGTGACCAACAGAGGATAAAATAAGAATCAAAAATTCATCTTGAGCACTTGCAAGAAGCTGCAACATCCATGAAAAAGTGTGTCACCTTTACGATGCGTTTTCCCTGGATGCCCATGGGGTCCTGGTTGATGCCGATGACCATCTTGTTCTGCAGGATGCTGCGAGCTCCGCTGCTGATGGTGCGCAGGTCATTGGACATGAAAAGAGGAGCGGCCATAATCGCCCACAGAGCCATCTGAGTACGAGACTGATCCATGCTGAGGCCGAAGTCTCCAATAATCAGCTGTGGAGGTTAAAAATCACATTATGAACAAAGATGAAACGAGAGGTAGTTAAGATAAACAAAAGAGAAGGGAAAGCTGTATTTTCTGTATTTTCACAATCAAAATAAACGAGGGTCTAACGAGGACTCTAAGTGTAGTTCAATTGACCCTTCCCAAGTGTGTTAACTTGTACCGCTGGTGCTTCCTAGCTTAACTGACAGACAACCAAAGACTGAATATATGAATATATGATGTGTTAGTTAGTTAGTTAAACAAACCATATCAGGGTCGTTCCACCTTCCAGGTCCGGCTGCTGGAATCAGGACATCCTGGTTTTCAAAGAACCAGTCGATAATGTTCAGGACACTGTCCCAAGAGTCATCAATGTCGCCATAGTTACGCCACAGGTTGCAGATCTGACCCAGTTGAGTGTAGTTTACCTGAAAACATAAATCAGTTTCATATGGTAACAAAGTAAAAATATAAACTGTGGATTTGCAGTGTAAGAACATAATTTTCATAAATTTCATGTGAATAATATAAACTTTAAGACATCCTGATTATACCTTTGGTGGCAGGCCTCCCTGGTAGGCAGGCCAACTGCAAGAGTAGCCAATAGGACGGCCTGTAGCATTTAGAGCCTTTGACATGAGGGGGTAACCTGTCAAATGGGACAACAAGAGTCGGTCAAGATCAAATCAACAGCATCTCAATAGCCACAATAAAAGTCACTTCTCCTGTTCTTACCCTGCTCTTGCTCTGCGGAACTAGAATAACAGCCGTCAAATTTCAACATGTCCACCTCCCAGTCAGCGAAGGTCTGAGCGTCTGTCTCAATCTTGTCCAGTGGTGTGCCGGGGTAGCCCCCACAGGTGTGTGTGCCCATGTCCCCGTAGATCCCCAGCTTGAGACCCCTGTCGTGCATGTAGCGTGCCAGTTTAGGGATGCCTCCTGGGAACCTGAGGTAGAGGGAAGAAACAGTGCATTTATAATGTTGAACCCAAGTGCACATTCACTGTCCCCACCACTCGTTTTTTGCTGTATTTAAAATACATCAAATTACCATAAACACTGGGTGCAAGTTGCCTCCCCCATTAAATTATTTCTACATAATTTATTAAATGAAAACATATATGTAATAGACGCCGACTTCACAGTTTAAATAATTCTCTTACAAAGACAACACTTTTTGAAGGTTTTCTTTATGTCCTCTCTATCTGTCCTGCTCAGTGGTGTGAACTGAACATGTCACCATTATGTTGTGAGGTGCAAACAAGTGCTGCAGTGTCGGGCCAGTCAATACATGTAGTGTACGTCTGTGGCAAATACTTTATCACAGGTTAGTTAATGATTATACTGAGTATGCCCTTAAATCGAAACAAATCAGAAAAGAGTCTTAGTGATGATGTAACCACAGTTTTTACTGTGACCCAGCCATAACACACCTCCACAGTCAGGCTATTTTAATGTTAATAATTCAAATAAATTGATCTGACTTACCTTCTAATATTAAAGCTTGTAAACTGCTTTCTTTATTTAAGTAATACAGGAAGTGGGGTTCAAACCAACATGTTTTCTACTTTTCTCAGCTCGTAGTAAAACGTGGCTTAATAAGCACAAACTATTATAAAAATTGACACAGCAGTTCTGCTTCACCTAATACCCGCCCCTGGTTCAGTCTGATAAGTCCAGGGCTGAATTTTACTGCTGTCCCACTGTGGTTGTAATGAAATCTGCACCTTTGCATCATATGATGTTACTACAATATATGAAATCTTACTAAGAATGATGTGAATACATAGTTACCCCTCTACTGATACATATAAAAACATATAAACATATAAAAGCCTACAAGTTGTTTATTTAAGATAATAACCAAAGCGGGATTTTTGTCTGAGTGGATTTGTTCACCAAACTTTTCAGTTCCGGCTTCAGGGGAGATCACGGTTATACTGATGCTGCATATGATAAAGTTTACTCTGCACACTGCTGGTGAAGTTCCTGACTAATGTTTTTTGTTTGTCACATGACAGCATGACTGTCACATTGTAATCACCTTGTTTAACAGTTTTATTGACTTAGAGGCTTGAAGTTACAGATTAGCGTTTGCACTGAGGAACAACGGCTCTGTGCGTGTGTGGAGGGGGTGTCTACATACATTGCACTATTACCTTTTAGGGTCAGGCTGCAGCCGTCCCTGCTCGTCCCTGTCCATGGAGGACCAGCAGTCATCTATGTTCACGTAAACATATCCAAGTTCCCTCCAGCCATCCTCTGAGAGCCTGTCTGCCATGTCGATGAACAGATTCTCACTGGAAGACAGACAGCATTGTCACATTATAAGGTGGAATAAAGAGCCAACATATAGGATTAGAAAATATTTAAACCAGACATTTTGGCCACTTGAAGACAGTTGAAAAAACTGTGAACACAGCATTGACATACTATAACTTTTCAAGTTGATATGGCTAACTTGTTAGGAAAAAGTTCCTTATTACACATCCAGCAGTCACAGAACAACACTAGCATTCACTTGGAGTTGTGTTTCTGGCCACCAGATTAATAAAAGTCCAATATTCACTCACTTTTAGCTGTGTTTTTGGTCTTCACCACCTGCTGAGGGAATTATCTGGTTCTTTAGCTGCTCAATTCTCCACTGTGTCCACCAGCTGTGTCTGGCTGCTGTTTGGTGCTGAGTGGGTATTGCACAGTGAGTTTTTAGAGCTTTGTTGAAAACGGTTGCCTGCTGTGGCCATAAACGGCGTTATGCCAGCGGCGAGAATGAACCAAAACAGTAAAGCTGTGGGCAAGACAGATAAACAACGACCTCAAACATTGCTATAAAACTCTGTAAAGTTGAGGGGAGCTGGAGACTGTTTACTCTCTGTAGGTTCATCACTTCGAGCGACTATGGCTGGCCAATAAAGCTAAATGTATCACGATAAAATGTTTCATTACAGTCGATAATTATTGATCATTTTTAATAACCTATTTTAAATAAAGACCAGGAGAATAAAGGATGAATTCGGTCACTTTATTTTGAATTTAACTACTTCACTTTAAATTTAACCACTTTATTTATGAAGGCACACAGGTAACAGATGAAGTCTGGATACCGACTGTATACACATACTGGCTTTTCTTTCTGCACTCAGTTTCTCACTTCACGTTGTTTTTGTTGTTGTGTCACATGTTGACAGCACAACTGAACAACACACCTATTGGCCTAAATGATTGCCTGTTTGTATGTAGCACGCTTCGTTGTTGAGTGATATGATCAGCTGTTTATGAGCTGGGCCATATTCATTATGTGTTTTCATGGCAGTTTGCATTTAATGCATTTTAAGGAAACTAAAAACTTTTATTTAACAATTTTCTTATTGGGATTGATGAAGTGTACATTGTCGATACATATCACTACTGTTCTGTTAGCTGCTTTAATAAATGGATTTTAATAAATGGATTTAAACAATGTCACTTTGGCATTCAATGATAAGTGCATGAAGAGCTCCATAAATGTGTATCTGGTCAATGAAAATATGTGTTGAATGTAGTGTTTGGGTTGAGATTCCTTCTTAATGTGATGGTCAAAAGAAGAGATTCTGAAGTTAAAAATAAAAAAAATAAAAACATTTTTGACAAATGAGGGTCTTTTAAATGCCGGATTAAGAGCTGAACAATTTTTTTTATAAATATGTAATTGCAGTCACTTGGACTGATAATGCAACTGCAATATGATTTGTGATATTAGAAAAAATTATCATTTTTACATTATAATTCTCAAAAACATATTAAAATGATGACTGTGCAGGGATCTGTGTCAAACAAATGTTTTCTCAAATTTGTAAAATACGATGTGCGAGCTAGGACATCTCTGCAGCACGACAATATTCAATTTAAAATGGTATTTTGACACACGTTTTGCATTTAACAAATATTGTGCTACCTGTGATCTGAGTGGGCCACATTGTGATTTTGATAGCATTTTGATTAATTCTTCAGCCCTAATGTAAAGACACCAAAATGTCTTTAAACAAAACCTGTTTGTTCCTTGCATATTGTTTCATGTATATGGGTCAAATTTTTTCATCAAAGGTTTTTTTTAGGTTGACACAAAACTTGTTTGGTCAGAGCTCCACACGCACCTATACTAAGACATGATGTCTTGCACGTTTGCACACACCTATAGCATTACTCATGAACCTCTCCTCTTCATTTACTTGTCTAAAGATCATATCTCACAGTAAACACACCTGTTTGGAAAAGTTAGATACTGAATATGATTATTTTTTCCAGTTGTTACTTCACATGAAGGGCAATTTGAAAAAGTGAGGTGTACCCACTAGCTTAAACAGAATAGTATAATATGTAAAAGCTATGAGAGACAATATACATATATAAAATCTATAAAAATATAATATCTTAGTAATTGTTCATCTTGATAATTAATATCTCTAACAGCAATATCCACCCCAAGTCTAGGCTAATAATAAATAGCTTTAATGAGATCACAGTGTGTACGATCATATAATGATGGCTTGCCTGATGCAGTTCTTGGGGTCATGTTCACAGTCAATGTCACAGCGAAATCGTTCCCATGCCAACCAGCCCATGGGAGGGGTCCTCATCAGTCCATTGTCGAGGGCGAAGGTGGTTACAGAGAGCGCAGAGGCAAACAGAAGTGCCGCCAAATGCATTCCTGCAAGGGAAAATCCTTCAAGTTGAATCAGACGTCAGTGCTGTATGCTGGGTGTGCAGAAGGTTACAGCCACCCTGTAAGTACTATTGTTATATATGATGAGTGAGTGACAGGCATCTCTCATGCACACACCTCCTGAGTCTCACCTGACCGGGTGTGACAGTGACTGAAAGCAGCAGCAACAACCTACCAGGTGACTACCCCGGCTGACATTCAGTCTTAAAATTTCAGCCAACAAAATCAAAACCCATAACTTATTACAGTTAACATACAGTTCTTTCAACATGACACATACAATACATGCAAAAAGAGACATGCATTACCAAAAAGCATTATTATCTCTTTTAACTGTGAGATTTATATGCAGAGTTGAGGAGAAGTGAACTACATGTAAGCTAGTTGTTAAACAACATTTTGCTTCATATTTGCATAGTGATTCAAGAAGGTAAATAACTTTTTTGCCATGTTTGTGTAGTTCATGAAACTACAAAACATTTTGGGCCATAAAAAGAAAGGAATGAGTTTTATTTTTATTTTACCATTGCCTCTCTACTGACTGGTTGACATTGTATACAAAACTGACATTCCTTGCACTTCCCCATGAATAGTGGGGTATTATATTTTTTGTTTATGTATGACCTGAGAACAAGTGGGCACTTTTTTTGCAAGTGACATTTTCAGCTTGAATGTGACTTTTTTAGTAAATATATTTTGATAAATTTTGCTATAATTTCGTATCACGTGTAGGCTACATTGTCAATTTGGCGCTAAGGGGAAGCAAACTTCTTCAAGTGTGAAGTACTTTGTACCCTGCAATCTACCCTACTTTGAAAGTAGCTTTCCCAGCACTGTTTATAAAACCTGGCTCTAAACTGTACCTTTTCTATTATAAGCGGTATCAGCAGCCGTATGACAAAATAAATATATTCTTAAAAAAATTAAAAAGGGATTGTAAAAACCCTTTTAAAATGTTTTTGAAACCAGTGTTTCTTGGGATCCATTCATATACTTAACAGGAAAAGATAACGTAAAAAGAGGAACTTACTGAAATTCGGTGACGGCTTTCAGTTATGTGACGGAAGGACGATCGACTCCTCAACGCAGCTCCGACCCTAAAATAAAGCCCGTTATAAACTTCCCTCTGAGCGACTATATACAAATAAAACGAGCTGCTACTGTAGCAAATAAGCAAGTCACGTGACATAGCGGTTCCGTCAGCTGACCACAGAGCCGGAAGCCTGGCTGCCCAGTAGATTAATCTGTAAAAGATTTTTTTTAATTAAATAAATAAATGTGGAAATATAAAGCGGAATAAATCCAACAACAAATAAGTCAATTTTTAAAATGTGGAAACAAAATATATGAGAAAAATAACAAAATATAAAAGAATAATTATAAGCATTTTCATTTATTTGTTCCTGTATTTCAGTATATTTATTGATATATTTTTATTAAAACTGATTTATTTATTGCTTACAAATTACACATATTTGTTTACTGTGTATTTGTCTTTTAATTTTTAAAATTTATTCAGAATTTTATAATGTGATATTTATTTCTATCCTTTTTTTTCTCATTCTTTTGCCCTTATTTATTTATTTGTGTATTTATTTATTTATTTATTTTGTTTTGTTAATTATTTCTCGAAAGGCCAAGCTCTCAGTCAGCTGACTTCAGGCAGGCCTTCCTCCCCAGGCTGAGTGTAGTTGTGCCACAATTAGCATATGAATTCTTGAGTTATAGCCAAAACATGACTGGGTTTCCTAACTAAAAGTATATTTAAAGAGAAACGGTGGTGTGTTGAACATCCTGTTGTGTACACAAGAACACTGCACTGCAACGCCAACGGTAGTACATTGCAGCTATACGTTGATGCAATTCAATCCAAATTTTTTAAAGTGACAATATGGTCAACTTTGAAAGGATAATACCTGAAAAAGGACATAGCCAGGTGTATAGAGCTCTCCATGGCACTATTGTGTGTGTCTATTTGATTAGAGACAAACTCCAACGTAGACCATCTAGCAGGGTACAGCAGAGTCCAGCAGGGGGCGCACTAAGACTGAAAAAAGAAAAGTTACTTTAACAATTGCAAATGATTCAACCCTTATTCATGTAATATCCTGAAATCTGTTTTATTTTGTCAATATAGAACAAAAGAAATCAGGCATTATAATATATTTGTTGTTTTATATTGTGGTTGTGAAAATGTAATACTTGAGCAGTTAACTAGTTAAGCCTCTGCAAAGATGATGAATGATTAAGATCGTTTAGTCAGCACTCTCATATTTTGGTGGGAGATGTGCTGTGTATCAATAAATAAATCTCTCTGTCATGGGCATCATAAAAAAAGTGGGACTGACTACTCAGGGCCCCAGTGGAGATATAGAATATAAAACTTAGGCAGAACACATGAGGGGATATCACATCTTCTTCACAAGGGCCCTTAAAAAGCCTCAAATAAAAAGTTTGTTTTTGTTTGCTTGATTTATACTATTTCTATGTAATTTGTGTCATAGCTAAATAAAAATTAGATGAATAAATTGGTTGCAACAAAAGGTGAAAGGGGAGCACAACTAACACATATTACTTTGAACTACCTGTTAAGAATGGTTTAAACTATGTCCGCAATTGTTTAGATTGAAGGCAGTCAGCCAGGAATCTATCTTGGAGCATATTTGCATGAATTACAAAAATGAATCAGTACCATCATCATCTGAAGTAGCTGAAAGGAGTTTAGCAACATGTGGGAGACATGGATCAAGAGATGAAGGGGGCCTCCTTCATTGCAGAGAGATTGCACACTGCCAAGTTACAGGACCCAGAATTTTGTGCTACACCCATGTTCTCTGTAACTGCTTTTATTTCAAACTATATGTTGTGGGCTATACTAAAAGTGACAGTATTAAATATTTTTTACTATACATAGGCCTATAACTTTACAGAATAGGTCCATCATAGGCTGTCACATTGCTGCCCTGATGTCCTGCCCACTGTGGGTTAAAAGTGACATCAACAGGAAAAGGTGGAGCTTGTGAGCTCGATGCACTAGGAGCTATGGCAGAAACAAGTCAGGGTAAGATGACTTCAGAAATGCACAGCAAATAATGACCAAAAGAAAAGCCAAACTTGAGATTTTTGACACTCTATCAGATATCCATGCAGTTTGTTTCATGTAAAGGACAGAGGAGTTTCTGAACTGGATCAAAAAGCTGCAGCCATGTGACAGAGTTGCTGTTGTGATACCCGAATGTAACCAGAGTACAGACAGCATAGATAAGTATTTTTGCAGAGAAGTAACTGCACTGACACCAGTCTGTAGGTAGTGAGACGGTCTGTTGAGATGTTTGTTGTTCTTTCGTAGTTAAGAAAGACTTCCTGGTTTTACGTTTCAGCATGGAGCCATTCAAGTGGTTTCACTTTCCCCTTAAAGTGACAGCAGCAGTGATTGTGTGTGTGGAAAACAGTCCATGCTTTCAAGTCAGATCCTTTTACTCAAGTAAAAGTAGCAATAACACATTATAAAAGGATGAGGAGTATAAATATAAGGAAACACAAATGCACTTTTAGTTTTTAGTAAACTATAATAATCAGTCAGTGATTTGTTCATTTTTAACAGGGGACGATGGCTCAGTGAGAGGGTTGTAGGGTCTGGGGGTGTATTTTCGGCAGCACAGATACTTCTGAATTATCAGAAATATTAGAGAAATAACACAGGCAGCAGCGTGTCTTTATGATCTCACTCTTCTACATCTACATGTTGCAACTTTGTAGTATATAGTATATACATTACATTGAAGTATAGAAATGAATATTTATAGTGTAGTTTAAAGAATATTATAGATCCAAGAAAAAACTGACAGTAACAAAAAAAAAGGCCATTACACTTATCTGTCTGTACAGTTAGGCTGTTGATATTTCAGAGCTGTGGTTGGATCTGCAGATTTTAACTGTCACAAACCTCAGTCAGCTAAAAGATCAATGAGTTAGACAGACATTGTCAGTGTCGGGCACAAACCTCATATCTCCATATTAAGTCATTTTTATTTTTATTCATAAATCAATGCCATTGGTCAGCCTTTTCGTCTGTCTATCAGTTTTGACCAATCATTTCCTGTAAAGTAACAGTTTTGGACATACAAGGTTTCTGCCTGACAGCAATGTATTCAACTAAACAACGCTTCTGTCCTGCACTCTCTCTGCTATGAAAGGATGGCAGGTTAACAAGGGTGATGCATTTTTGGTCATTTTGCTCGCAAGGGGGTTGGCATCCCCACTCATATTGCCTGCTGATAATACCACTACTATGTTTATTTATATAGCACTTTACAAAGGTCAGGCATAAGGAAACAAAATAATTCAAGTGATATCACTTGAATCAATGTATGGCTCATATAAAAATAATCCTTCTCAATTTTTCAATCGTCACCCAAGACCCACCAGATATGTGTGGTGGCACTTGCATCTGCAGACACCCTGCCCTCCACCCATACTTCTTATTTGCTGTGCTTTGGACGCTTTACCAACCCGAAATGTCGGTTTACAAACAGATACTGCCAAAATGACACAAGCCAAGATAACCCTAAAGGCACCATCAGACAGAATATTTCAAATGGCCTTAAATCGTTGTTTCTTTACTTCCCTTGCAGGTGTTTCTGGTGCCGTTACCTCAATCCTACAGAGTGCGGCAGCAGGTTTTGCTTTTGGAGAAGCTGTGTTATTTGCAGTTAAGCCCACGCTGACTCAAGATGGTGTCCTGCTGAAGGCTGCGACTCTGGCTGCTGGACGAGCCGGCTCCACTGGTGTCGGGGTAGTGATGGCATGCCTTGCGTTCACCTCGGTGCTGGTCTGTCTGGGAAGTGGCTTCCTCCTCGCTGCCATGATGATGAAGCTGTGGATCAAAGTTGGAGCGAGGCTGCCGTGGTTAGTGGAGGCCACAACAGGAGCCTCTGTTGTGGCAGGTGCTGTCACTACTGGGGCGTTGGCAGGCTTCCTCCCACCATGGATCTACCTTGCAGCCCAAGGCATTCTGGTCCTTGTTGTCTACTCATACTCTAATATTAATGACATGACGAAAGCTCTACTAATCATCTTCACCACACTCTACCTCAGTGTCCTGTATGGAAGAATGGGTGCTTTGGTTGGACTCTTCGTCATGGGATTGACCATCTCTGTGCTGTGTGCCCTTCGAAAGGCTCTGACAGAGAGAACAACACAAAGACCGAAGACTGAGTGCAAACTTCTGGAGAGGATTTTCTTCTACTCTGTGTTTGTGGGGATTATGGGGTTTTCAGTAGGTTTAGGAGCAGGGGAAGCAGGAGAAGGCTCTGAAGAAGAGGTGGTTCTGATGCTGCAGTCTGTCCTCTGGGTGGCGTTTCTGTCGGCAGGGCTGCTGGGAGCCGGCCTGGGAACAGTGGCCATGGTCGACCTGGGGCCAGAGGCAGCTGGAAAGGTCGCTGTGGGAGCTGCTTTAATATCATCAGTCGCCATGAGAGCAATCGTGCTCTGGAGCTCTTCTCTGGGGTCCCGAAGTAGCATGGGGGGGACGTTAGGAGCAGCTACGGCTGCAGGGGTGTCACTTGGAGCCGCGAGTGTTGCAGCAAAACAGGGTTTTGCGACAAGAAATTCAGCTTTAGCAGTTTTAGGTTCAGTTGTTGTTGGTGTGATTCTGGCAGTGAGAGGTGTAGTGCTGAAAGCAACTCTGCCAGCAACATCAGAACTGATAACAATCAGCCTTGTTGCTGTAGGAGCATTTGTTCTGGGTGCACCAAAGAGCCCGTTTCACACTCAGGTGAATCTACAAAGGGGCCTTCTCACTGGGCCACAGCTAATTATAGGCATCGGCATGGAGACAGTCACCGCAGCAGCAGCTCCGATTGGAGCCGGGGCACTTGGGGCTGCAGCGTTAGGTACTGCAGCTCTGGGGAGACTGGGTACTGTGGGAGTTGTGGTGGCGATAGTGTTGGCTTTGGGAAGTGCTCTTAGTGGCATGATAGGAAAATCAGAGCCGACAACAAGAGCACACACAGACTGATTGACTGGCAATCACCAGAGTGTCTCAATACATTTGCATTTGTGTGTGTGATAATCATTATTGCAAGTCTAAATGGACATAAAAGTAATAAAACCATTTCAATGTGTGGTTAAATTCTAAAACTGATAATTGTATCATGAACATGGACTGTATTATTGTGGCTACTGGTGTTGAATAAAATGGATGATTATTTTTAAACAATCCTGTGTTTGTGTTTTCTACTCAGGGTGTCTACATGTATCAGCAAGTTAAATAAAAGACTTTTAAAGACTTTTTAATACCACCTTTCAATAAAATTTAAGACCAATTTTGCAATAAAACTAAATGTCAAATGAAAAAATATAGGCCTGCTCTTCTGAGTAAATACATATATTATCAGTTCAAAATTATAAGTAAAGCACACTGAAAATAACTGCACATTTCGCCAAATAATTTACAGATTTTAAATAAATATGTAGATGTCCTCCAGTTTTTCAGGCCTTTTTTTGTAAATGTGAATTTAAGATATTTTAAGACTTTCTAAGTAGCTCTACCCTGCTATTTATTCATTAAAAATACTGATATCTTATTATTCACTGATTAGGCCTGCTGTAAAACACTACAATATCAAATGAACAGTCAGTTGTGAGACATTTTTCAAAGTAGCTTTAATGATCTCTTTTCATCACCTCATCCCATCATAGTTTTCATCATTTCCCAAGACATGATTAGGAGCTGGCAGTTACTTTGGTTTCATCATAGCAACAGTAACAGAGGAGCTGCTGTTTAGAAAACGGAGGGGGGAGGAGGGAGGAGAGAGAGAAGCCACGAATAACATCAGAAGGCTGAGGAGTGTCTTAGAATCCAGTCTGCTGGGCATGATTAAGAGATATGGATTTATACATCAAAATATTTTTTCCCTTCTGCCTCAAATTACCCTCTCTGAAAAGATGACATGCATGCAGATGGATTTCCACCTGTGGCTCAGGGTTTTGTTGGTCTACCATGGCAGCACAGAGGACTTCAGCAGCAAGAAAGAAGAGGTTGGAAGAAGTTTTTGCGCTGAAGCAGCCTGGAGGCAGAGCAGCAGAGGAGCTCTGAGAGTCTAACATACTTTTAATGGCACCATAAAATGAAGAAACATGGTAATAATTTCAAAAGGTAAGACAGGTTTCACAGTTTAAAAAAACAGCATACTTCAGTATTAGTTATTTTTGCATTGTTTAAATTATATTCAAAGTTTGCTTTTAAAGATTGTACTTGAAAATAGATGTCATTAAACTGAACTTAAATTTACTAAAAATAAATGTACTAATTTGGCAGTACTTATAGTGGTATTTCAGTGTACTTTATTGCAGGTGTATTGTAAATTGTACATTAGTTTACTTTTTAAAAGTATACTAAATTTGGAAATATTTAAAGTAGTAAGTTAGTTTACTTTTGAAAAGTATAATTGTGTTTAAGTTCTTTGAAACATTATTATTGTGCTTTGTTGCACTATTCTTTAATTTCACGTCATTTGAAGTGTATTTAAGTATGCTTACAAAAAGTGCACTTCAGTTAACCTTAATTCCATTAATCAAGCATGTATATTAGTACACACACAGCCATAAGTGTATACTTTAAGCTGTTCCACTTCAGCACATAAAAGTACACCAAAGACACTTAAATTTAAACTTAAAAAGCATTTCTACAATTTAATTACAACTGAAATATACCTAGTACAGATTAGTTATTCCAATCATTAACACATTGGTGGCTCGTCTGACTGCAAATACAATCAAGGATGCAAAAATTTGGTGTACTTTATTTTCAGCAGGGTAAGGTCTATTATTTTCTGCACTGAAATGTTTTTGAGAATGGTGGTTTTTTGCACAAAATTAAGATGTTGACAATTTTTTCCAAAAGCACCAGAAAGATGGGACGCATCGCAACTTTTTCCACGGATTCTGGCCTTCAGGAATAATGTTGCACACCAGTATTGCTTCATGAACCGGGAGGATTACCTTTATTAAGCCAACATGTCTGTGAACCGGGTGCACACAGCAGACACGGAGCCGTCTGCAGAGTACTCGGTGGAATATTCAGTACCGGTTCCCAGTGACTCCAGTCATGGAGCGGCTCGGACGCGGGACGTTACCGTCCTCCAGACTAACTGCTGCCGCTGCCTGCCGCGCGCAGTGCGCCTCACCTTTACACCTGAGTCTCTGGAGAGACTTTATCAGAGCTACTTCCGCCGACAGAGACAGGAGAACCTGCTGGTGTTGGCGCTGTTTGCTGCTCTTTTCAACAGCTTCATCATCATCATGTGCGCGGTGGTGTACACTGAAGACAAAATGGACATGGTGGTGGTGGCAGCAGTGGGACTGTCTGCAGACATTGTGCTCTACGTGCTGTGCTGGAAACAGAAGCTGCCCACATCACCTGTCTCCCGCGGAGCAGTGCCGTACATATTGTGGCTGATGGTCGCCGTCCATGTTTTATGTTACATGGGTCTGAACTACCAGCGTTTCCCCCAAGCCAGTGACTCTGTGGGCTGGCAGGCCTTCTTCAGTTTCTCCAGCTTTCTGACGCTCCCTCTGAACCTGGTGCCGCTGCTCCTGCTCACAGCCCTCTCCTGTGGGGTACACACCCTGGTGCTGGGGGTGACTGTGGCTCAAAGGTTTGATGATAACCTGCAGGGGCCCATGCTGGTGAGACAGGTAAATATGGCCCTTAGTGAAGCGATTAATGACAAAGCACTTGCAATTTATTGGTTAAAAGAAGCCCAAGGTGTCACAGATGGTCACACAGGTGTGTAGAGCAATGGAGTATGCAGGGGTTAGGGATAGCGGGTAGGGGTGTAAATCACAAGTTTCATCACGATACAACATTATAGGCCTATTCATGCTTTGGACAATGATACAATATTTGCTCATATCAAGTTTGCCATGATAAGATTTTGATTTGATTCAATTCGGGGTCTGTGGACATCAGATGAGTTCATATGTCTATTTAACAACAACATCAATAACATTTATGTCAACTAAATTATGATTCCACAATGTTATGACTGAACTCTTCCAGACATTGTGACACAATTTCAAAATAAGGGCAAATCTTAAAGATGACAGTACAGATCGCCATTAGTGCTACACAATTGGGTTTTTAAAAAAAGTCATATTGCAACTATTTTGACTGAAATTGCGATATGCAATATGATTAGTGAAAATGATCAGTTTTGCACTACAATTTTCATGTTCACTGAGAGAAAAAAAAAACTACAGAAATCATAATGATGTGATATTTCTTGAGGTTTGTACCAAACAAACATGTTTTCTTTCTTCTGGAGAACAAGATTTATAGGCCAGGTCATCTATGCAGCACCACAGTACCTCATTATAATGCTGTCCTGTCATACAGTTTTCCTTTCTCAAAAAATTGCGCTTTTGTTCTGGTTCTGCAGTTGGGATATTGCACTTGGCTATGCTGCAATTTTATTGTGATTGCAATTAACCATGCAGCCCTAATCAATATTTTCATTTTGCATGGTTAATATAGGATCATTGAACATAAAATTGATATATCGATCGATTGTTACACCCCTAATGCAGGCGGTCCCAAGCCAAAGATGTTTGGAACCACAGTTAGGGAATAATACAACTACCCAAGGAGAGGTGTAAGACAGGTGGAAACTATTTCACTCCTTCCTGACCCACCATATACTCATTTCTGTCGTTTTTAAGGAGCACAGTGGTCTTTAGGGAGAGGTAGCAAGTCAAGGATAGTATATAGCAGTGGAGTCCCAGGGGGTCCCCATTATAAAGGTCTATATGTGTTAGGGCTTAGAGCATTATGATGAAAATATGCAACAGCTTTTCCCAAGCCATGAAGTCATGTCTCATGAGCTGAGAGGTCAAGTTTCAAAAAATGGTCTCACTAAAATGAAATGACTAGTATGGGAACCAACATCATGGTTGGTACCAATGGACTCCTTCAGTCTTCCAGTTTCATATGATACAAGTCTCTTTAGATTTAATAATTATTCCAAACTAACTGCCTTGTTTTTGTGGCACCAAATACATTCTGTGGCAAGATAATTGACTTTTGTGCCAGCAGCTGTATGTTTTGTGGCATGTGATCCACGATACCCCAAAGCTAAAGTCAGCAAAAAAGTCAAATGTAAAATGCAGACAAAAAATAGAATATTTTGATAAAACAATTTTACTTGAACTTGCCAAATTAGACATTGATGGTGTGTTGTTGTTTTTTTCAACTTTGACATTGTATCTATATGACCCATCTGGAGGATGTGAATTAAATATGATTCTAACAGAGACTTTTATTTTGAAAATAACTGTGTTTTTGAGTCCTCAGAGGCTCCAAATTATTGCTTGAAGTTTTTGAATCCAACATATTAAGTAAATATACCTCAGCCTATTTATAAAGAAACTGCAAAACATTTAATTCACACATGAACAAAAGCTAGCTAACCGACTAAATCACTGACTGCACCTATCCAAAATGGCAAAGTAGTTAGCAATGTATTATTGAAACATAATAGAAAATTAACTGTATTATTATCCCAAATGTGCAGACAGTGTTGTTAGTCACAGTCCATTGTTTAGTAACTGAACAAGCAAGAGACTGTTTCAGCCCTGGGTCTTCCACCTCAGAAACCTCACCTCAGAAGAAGGCTAACGCAGCTAACATGGCCCATGCTGCAGACTTAGCAGCTACAGTTAACCACAAACAGGAGAAGACCTAAAATATTCAATGCAATATACTTGCATATAGTAGGGCTTCCCTGCTCCATCTCTGTGTAAATTAAGGCGCCCGTGGCCAGAAAAACGATAAACTGTTTACAAAATGTATTACTTAAATATCTGAGGCAAGAAATTCCAGCCGATTGAACAGATGAACAGATTGTGAAGCCCATTAGGCAAATTGTTCTTGCTCTCTTCCTCTCTTCAGCTCCTCGCCAACATAATGCTGTACGTATGTGCAGCCTCCGTGGGTGTGATGGCGTACTACATGGCAGACAGGAAGTACAGGACAGCTTTTCTGGAGGCTCGTCAGTCACTCGAGGTCAAACTCACACTGGAGGAGCAGAGCACCCAGCAGGTGAGTGGCGCACACACACATACACACATGCGCACACACACACATAGACACACACTCATATACTTAGCTTAATGAGATAATATATTTTCATATTTGGGGCAAAGACACACATACACACATGCACAAACAAACAAATACACCTGTGAGGTTGAACACCCTGTGCTGCCTAATTACAGTGTGTTTTGCTCAGCTGAGAGTTAACAGGTTGATTAGAGAGACTTGTTTTCACCAGCGGAGCCACCGTCAGGGACCTGACACAATACAGTCAGATTAAGCTCTGTGACAACCAACAGAACCTTTACCAGGAAGTGAGGGAGGATATGATTTGATATTTTTAAAGCATTAAAAAAAAGTTTGAACACTTTTATTGTATTTGATTACTGTCAACTGTTTTCCTTTTTTAGCTAACCTGCTCTTTCTCTGAGAGAATATTGTTTATGGTTCATCTGCCTGTGTCTTAATTGACTGTTAAATATTAGGACTGGAAGGAGACACAGAAATGAAAGGTCAGAGAAACAGCCTGAGCTCCAATAGTGGATAAATGTCATTAATTTTCAGTCAGACTGTGAATAAACTAATAAACTAGAATAAGCACTGCTGATTTTACAGTTAATGTTGGAGTTTGGTTATTTTACTGTAAAAATACAGAAGAAACACTATTTTACCACGTAATTAACATGAAAAGACCATATGAATACCACAGAAGAACAGTATCTTACTAGGAAATGAACAGTCTGTAATATAAGATACAACTTTATTCCATATAAATCACCTTAAAATGCAGTATAAATAACAGTGTGTGCCATAAAGTATGAGTGTTTGACTCAGTGGTTAACAGCCTATAATATAAAATACGACTTTATTCTACATAGATCACCTTACATTGTTGTATGAATGAAGGCTTGTGCCATGAAATATAATGGCATCTTATTGTGCAACTAACTGGTTGGATGTCAGAGGTCGGTACCATATTTTACTGTAAAAATAAAAGTTATAACCAATAAAAGAAATGCTGTATTGCCATATAATTAACATGAATATACCCTATGAATACAGTATAAATATAGGTTTGTGCCATAAAATATGGCAGTGTTTTATTGTGAAATTAAAGTTAAAGCTTAGCATCAATTTTCAAATACTGGCTCCCTTGTGGCATGAGAGGAAATACGTAATGTAAAATGACTTTGTTGGACCACTGTATCACTGCCAGTTTATTCACAGTTTGACTGAAAGCACTGAAAATGAATTACATTTATCCACCTTTTTTCATATGTATACTGTAAGAAAAATAATTACTCTGGACTGTTGCTGTCAAAGATAATGTAATCTTTATGATCTCCAGCTTTGATTTTATTCATTGAAGTTTTCTAATTGATACACTCTCACCTTCTTCACATTATTTCGATGATCATGACTGTCACAATTTGTGGATAAAAGAGAGCAGACCTGTGAGTTTAATGAGGGGTGGAAATGATAGTGGTGATATGTTGGTGGGGAGGGAGAAACAGAGACAGATTCAGTGGATATAGAATTCCCAAAGTGCCTTCTCATTGGGGGGTTTTGCTAGAAGACAAGTAGAACCAGCCAACCAGAACCCATCTGACCAGTTGACAGGATCTCTTCGGGTCTGTTTACTGCCTCAGTTATGCTGTGCACACACGTGTGTTCACACAGAGATAATTACCTCCACTAGGTTGTTTTTGGTGACGTTTGTTTAACTATTTGTAAGAAAGACAACAGAAAAACAGCTTTCATGAAACTTGGTGGAAGGGTGTATATCCACAAATTGTTTTTCACTTTCATGAACATAAAGTGCATTTACATGCACATGAGTATTCTGGTTTTGAGTCTTACCCTTTTTTTGATCATATTCAGGGTATGGTGTTTACCTGGAACAAGAAAAATCTGGTTATTCACAACCCTGTAAACATTATATGATCATACCTTTATTTATTTAGTTCTGTAACAACAAGGAGTGTTCAGAAACCAGAATAATGTATTTACATGCCACACTATTGTGGTTTCTAGTACAGGTAGCAGTACTCCAGGTTTCTGAAACCAGTAGGCAATTTATACATGCACAACAGATAACCAGGATACTCCAAAAACTGAATCAAAGACATAAGACATGTGAGTGTAAACACGCTCACTGCATGACAGGGCATTTATCCTTGGCCTTCACACTGCACATATGCAGTTTAATGTGAAGAGCAGTTCTAGCTGACAACTGTGGATTATTTGGCTGAAATGTTGAGTCTTGCTGCCACATTTCATAAGTGTAGCTAGCTAATGTAAGCTAATGCTAAAGCTTTTACTCCTGAGTCAGCTGAGAAGTCCATCTCCAGCTGACGGTAAAGTTTCCATCTGACACATTTTTAAACAAGTCAAAACACTGTAAAAGGGAATGAAACATGTAAAGGTACATGATATAATGTTAATGCTAAAAACTGAAGCTACACCAAACATAGGTCAGACAGTGAAATATGACACGGATATGTTCATGATAAGTGATAGAAAAACACTCATTAACATGGGAAAAGGAAGCTCAGAGGTTTAGTGCAGTGGACCTTGAGACGGTCACTCAGTGACACAACAATCACCCCAGGAAAAGAGCTGGGAAAAGCTAAGCTGACTTTTAGACCTAAGATAGCGAGCCAGGGAGAGAGATTTGTTGTCAGCCCACTTTGATTCTGCCCTTTCCCACTTTCTCCTTCTCAAACCTTCCACATAACAAATCCCAATTTAATTCTTGGGAATAAACCATGAGTTTGGCAAGCACAGTGCTATCTAACAGAAGTTTGGCTGGAGGTAACATTACTGAAGGTAGCAAGTTAGTTAGCTAAGTAAGTTAGTTAACGTTTGCAGCTTACGTTAGAGAAAATAAGATAAGGACAAAGTTTAATCCATTCTTAAGTAGTGTTGCTCTTCTTAGAGACCCACGTACACCGCTTGAATATCTAGAGAAATGCAAACCTTGACAGTCCTGTGGTCCTTAGTTATGGTTGCTACTCTGTGATTGGACAGTTGCTGTTTGGACGAGGGGCTTAGTGAAGGGTCAATTGTAACGTTGCTTTTCTCTCAAACTAAGGTGTGACTATGGAAACGTAAATACACACATATTGTGCAACTAATTATACTTAAATAAATTATACTCTCAAATCTAAATGTGAATTGTACCCAGTAAACTCCACCAGAGAAATTAAGTAAAATGTACGAATTTTACTCTTCACAAGAACAAGCAGTAATACTGAATGTGAAGTTTGTACTTGCAGATTTGCATATCACAGAAGAGTGGACTATTAGCTTTGGTGGATTACTGCACCTTCTTGTTTATCTATTTTTTTTAATGTTTGTTTTTTAATGCTTGTCATGAACATGTCAAACCTCTGTGTCTCCATGTAGGAGGAGCTCTTACTGTCCATTCTGCCCAAACACATCGCTGATGAGATGTTGCAGGGCATGAAGAACCAGGCCGATCAGCAAGAGGTCCAGCAGCAGCAGTTCAACACCATGTACATGTACCGCCATGAAAACGTCAGGTTGTGATCACAAAATCTTTTTTTTTTTCCTTTTGACTTTTCAAAGCTCCTGCGGGCTGTGATGATCATTATGTGCAGAGTTTTTTACAGCTTGTTAAATTTACTTTTCAACCTCTTCACTTGTGTTCCAGTATCCTGTTTGCTGACATAGTGGGTTTCACCCAGCTGTCCTCAGCCTGCAGTGCCCAGGAGCTCGTGAAGCTGCTTAATGAATTGTTTGCCCGCTTCGATAAACTGGCAGCAGTGAGTATCTGTTTTCCTCTGTCTCTGTTGCAGTTTATTGCTTTTTACTCCATGTGCTTCTTTCTCTTCCTCTATCAAACCATATTTCAGATTTGATCAAAACAATGTCCTGTATGATGTTGTCAGTAGGAGTACTGCTAATATTTTATATAGCTGATATGACATTTTCCACAGTTTTTATTTCTAAGTCTTTGTTTCTACAGTGTAAAAAAAATGTACAGGAATCTAGTGGAATCAGCTCATCTTCTCTCATTACCAATATGCATGTTTTATTTATTCAAGCTAGTTAAACTGAAAGATTCAAATATTTATTTTCACAATTCTAAACATGAGTTCTTCCAACTTAAAGTCTGTTGACTCAAAATGATGAGTTGAATGGATGTGCTGTACTGAGTTCAATCAACTCATTAAATTAAGTGTCCAAAGAAACATCATCAGCATATCAGCAGATGTCCCAGCATGCACTGTTTGAGGGTTGATACTCTTTGGGCTCTATTTAGACAATTTTTAGTGCAGGGTCTAAGGTGCATGCGCATGGGTAATTAGGGCATTTCTAATTCCACGTTGCTGTTTAAATGGTGCGCAATCTGGTAGTAAAAGTAAGGCGCAAGGTGCAAAGAGGTCATATTTAGTCTCTTAATTAATAATTAATAGACATGTTTTGAGCGTAACATGAATGAAACCAAAGTCTCCCATTTCCTTTAAGAGAGCCTGGTGCGCCTGCCTGGGGCACACTGCTATTTAAATGACAGATTCAGCAAGTTGGAGAAGTGAAAAGACCTGCTGAAACGAGAACTGGATTAACTGCAGTGTCCTAGAAGAAAAGTATACATGTGTTGTAAACCCACCTATGTAGATGCATCTTACTGTCTGAATATTAGCTTTAAATAGCCGGAAAATACTGCGCCATTGACTTGAAGGTTTTTGTTGCCCAGTGGCACCATCGCTTTCTGCTGCCTCAAGATAGAAATGTGCCAACAACAACTAAACAACTAAAACCACTAAATTTAAATCTGCACTCCACAACTCTTTCTCTGGCCTCATCTTGCAGAAATATCATCAACTGAGGATTAAGATCCTCGGAGACTGTTACTACTGCATCTGTGGTCTTCCTGACTTCAGAGACGACCATGCAGCCTGCTCCATAATGATGGGTCTAGCAATGGTGGAAGCCATCTCGTAAGTGGTAATTTTACCTTCACTTGTCAAGTGGGGTCTTTCTCGCAGAATAACAACAGAGATCCTTTGCTCTCCCTTTTGCTCCAGGTACGTGCGAGAGAAGACCAAAACTGAAGTGGACATGCGTGTGGGCGTCCACACAGGCACTGTGCTGGGAGGAGTGCTCGGACAGAAGAGATGGCAGTTTGACGTATGGTCCACAGACGTCACTGTAGCCAATAAGATGGAATCTGGAGGCATTCCTGGGTAGGGGTACAATACTTGATTTCATGGTGAGCAATTAAATTCTTTCATGCATTTTATTTGAAGAGGTTTGTGTCCTACCCAGGAGAGTGCATATTTCCCAGAGCACCAAGGACAGCCTGCATGGAGAATTTGAACTGGAGCCGGGGGATGGTGGAGAGAGGTGCGAGTACCTGTTGGAGAAAGGCATCGAGACTTACCTGGTTCTAGTGCCTAAACAGGTGGCAAATGCGCTGAGTGGAAATGTGAGTGAGGCAATTTAATAATGTTTGTGAACCTCTACCCCCCTCTAGATTTTGCTTAGAGGCTGAAATGAATACTTTTCAAACACTACCTTAGATAAAAAAAAACACCCCCTGTTTGATTTACATTTTTATCAAAATCACATTAACAGCATTGCAAGATGCTTTTTCTGCTTCTCCTCCCACAGAAACCAGGCACATTATCCAACAGAAATTCAAACCAGCTGATCAACACTACAGCAGCCAATGGCAACGTAGCCTCGCCCCAGCCCACGCCCACTGAGGCTAAACAGGAGGTGAATTATGATAAATGTCTTTATCCATCATCAGCCACACTGTAAACCCGAAGTAATTAACAGTACTTAGAAATACTGAGGCACTCAATCGACACAATTTTAGTGAGATCATAATCTCAAAAGTTGGAGGTTATAAGTGCTTAAATATTTGGAGTTGGTGCTACATGTACTATTTGATTACAGTTAAATTAAAATTATTGATTAGCCAACACAAGTATTTTTCAGTAAATGCAACTCAAAATTTTCATTCACCCCTCTCAGTGCAATAAGATAACAGAACTGAATAATTTTAAGTATTAAACCCCATTATTCCATGTTAAGTAAAGTTCATATTAATCAAAAATGATATTGTTTGTTTAATAAAAGCAAAATGTGATGGGCAACCAACATTTTTAAGTTAGTAGAACTTCTAAACAAATTTTAAGTTGAGTATATTGATACACAGACATTCTTTGAAAAATCTCATAAGAGCACTTGATAATCTTACGTGTCTGATTTTTCTTGTCTTGCTTGCAGAGAAGTAAGATGGTTGAGGAACAAGTGATCAACAAACGACTGCAGCAGGAACTCCTGGAAAGAGAAACCCAGCAAATGTAAGAAAGTGACGTATGACATATGAAAAAGAGAATAAAGCAGAGGACAAACATGAAAGTTTAAGGCTGATTTTAGACTGAGATTATCAAAACCAGACAGAAATATATTCAGTCGTAAAGAAATATGTAGGCATCACAAGTAGCTCTGTCCCCAATATCAGTCTGGTGTTTGTCTTCTCTCAAGCTTTTATTAAAGTCTGTTTTTTCTATTGGCATATCTGTCTGTGTTCCTCACAGAATGAAGGATCATAAGATCAACCCTGTGTCACTACGTTTTGTGGACGGGAAGTTGGAGGAGCGCTACTCCTCAGAGAAGGAGAAGCGGAGTGGAGCGGCCTTCTGCTGCTGCATCATAGTACTCTTCTTCATTACAGCAATGGAGGTGTTCATAGACCCACTGTAAGTTCACATATGGCCAATGGCCACTTTGAAAACCCCATATCTCCAAATTTGGTGATTTTGAATTTTTTGATAAAACTGAAGTAGGGAGTGCTCCTTTATGAGTTGAGACAATTCTCCAATTTCTTAAACCAAACAGAACATTTACAAAGATACTGGATCATCTGAAAAAGCATCGCCATGAAGCTGAAAACATGACTGTTTTTCTTAGCTCCTGAACAGTCGCCATTTTGGAGATAAGTGGTTTTCACTGGACACCAGTGATATATTACTCTGTCTTGCTACATCATATAAAGTGCATTTAATACACTTAATATAAAAACCTCATGCAGCCATACTTTGAAGTTCTCCTCGGACATCTGTGAATTCATATTTGAATCAACAGTACCTCAAAAATGTTGGACAAAGTTGGACTAAGAAATTGACTGAAGATGTGTGGTCTCGTTCCAGGTTGGTTGTGAACTATGTGACTCTGGCAGTAGGAGAGGTATTGTTGCTTATCCTCACTTTGTGCTCCCTGGCTGCCATCTTCCCCAGGGTGAGAAAACAAAATTAGTATCCGTGGTTGTGGTGATGAGAAACAGAATCTATTGCACAATGTCTTGTATCAGCATTGTAAAAGCTTTTCTTTGTTGTTGTTGTTGTTTGTTTTTTTTTGTTTTTTTTTGGAAGATAACATTATTGTTTGTTTGTTGCAGATGTTCTCAAAGAAGTTGGTGTCTTTCTCCATGTGGATTGATCGCACACGGTGGGCTAGAAACACATGGGCCATGGCGGCCATATTCGTTCTCACCATGGCTGTGATTGCTGACATGGTACGACTGCAATACACTTTGATACAACTCTGATATATTACGAGTGTGTGTGTGTGTTAGGTGTGGGTGATAAGCCTAATGCATTCTCTCTCAGTATACATCAGAGTGGCACATACGGGTGCGTGCTTTTAAATGACAGTTTTGACAAAATTGTAGTTAGAAATGACAGTTTCTAAATAAATCGACTCTGCTGTACTGTAACGTTGTGGCACTGTGACACTGTTGTACTGAAATGTAATGACTGAACTCAATCAGCCTCACACTCAAGCTTACCTTTGCTCTCCATCACTGGTAACAATTACCGTCCTCTGTTTTTGTATTACACAGCAGATTTTCAGTATTTCCGTATCTCTCCCATTATATCTTAGATCTTAGGTTTTCTCCCAGAAGGGGCTATGGCCTTACTGACACAGGCTGGATGACGTATTGCCGGTCTGACGTATATGCAATGGACTGTTCCTAAGCCCTGCCCCTTTTTGGTCTGTGCTCCTTTTCCTGTAAATGTGACATATTGAGTCACATCTCAGGTTAGCAAATGTTAGCAAAACACTCGCTAACTAGCTAAGTAATGACTGATATAGATGAGCTAGTTAGCTAACATTTTGCTAATATTAGCTAAATTTAGCTGTAAATATATGTCACTTTTAAGTTTTAAGTCCCCCAGTAATACTCTTTTAATCATTTTAAAAAATTGCATATTAAGTACAAAATAAAGTAAAGGAGAAAGGTGACAGAGGTATCAAGTTTGCTCAACTGTCACTGGAACACAATGCAAAAAGGGACGGGACTGAGGAAGGGTCCGTTTTATTACATAAAAGCAAAAGTGTGTGTGTGTGTGTGTGTGTGTGTGTGTGTGTGTGTGTGTGTGTGTGTTTCCACTTTGTCCTCATCAAACTATCACTGATTTTTATGTGTCTGACTACATGTTCCCAGTGGGGTCCATTAGTTGTCTGTCTCACTGCCTGCTGGCTCATTTGTCACGGCCCCACAGGAGCAGCCTGTTACACACACTGCTGCCTTCAAGGTCTGACAGAAATACAGGACGCTAAAGTGAACATACTTTTTTTTTTCTATCTTAACTGTCACTTGGAGAAGACAGTCACACATGGACAAAAATACTTGGAAAAAAGGAGTGAATACGTTTTATTTATATATTATATATAGTATATTTAATTTGTCTAAATAATAACCAGTGTGACAGAACTGTATGCATTAAATTTAGCATACAGTTGTGCCAGCAGAATTATGATCTAAATGTTTTTTGTTTTAACACTGATTTTAATGAATTAATTTGATGAATTAATTGATAAAACTGTCAATTTTTTCAAGCCATAGTCCAGCAGAATGCAGTGATTCAAACTTCATAGATACCTGTTACTCATGTCTGAGCCATATTCTCTAGCTGAAAACAACTCATGCACTTCATGTCTGATGTTACAGCTGAGCTGTGCCCCGCCGTCCCTCCAAGTCTCCAACAGCACCTCTGGCCCCACGCTGGAGTCCCTCAGTGACCGAGGCTGCTCAGAGAATCCAAAGTACTACAGCTTCATGGCTGTGATGTCACTGATCGCCACCGCCATGTTGGTGCAGGTCAGCCACCTGATTAAACTGGGCCTCATGGTGCTGGTTGTCACGGCAACTGGAGCTGTTAATATCTACAGCTGGCGGGACATATATGACCTGTATGACTATATACAGTTTGCCTCATACAGGTGAGAAATGAGTAAAATACACATATGAATAGTGCATTCTTATGTAGCGTTATAAAATATACATAAATAAATTGTGATAAATTGTGATAGAGAAAGAATCTGCCGGCACGCATATGTTCATTAAAGGTCCAGTCAGTGTGCACCATTTAGGAGATCTATCGGCAGAATATGATAGAAATGGAATATAAAATTGCAATCTGCAAGCTTACCACTAGATGCCACTGATCCTACACACTGGTCCTTTAACAACACAAAGTCTTGGTAGAATTATCATTGTTCCTCATCTGTTTCCAGAACATCCATAGTGCCATCCAAGTACCTGATGACCATGATGATCATTGTGATGATGATAA
Source organism: Lutjanus campechanus (assembly GCA_027495735.1). Classification (NCBI taxonomy): domain Eukaryota; kingdom Metazoa; phylum Chordata; class Actinopteri; order Lutjaniformes; family Lutjanidae; genus Lutjanus; species Lutjanus campechanus. The sequence goes on along the minus strand of JAJHUR010135994.1, from coordinate 15,401 downwards.
GCTTCTACTTCTTTGCCCGTCATGTGAGTCACTTTGTCCTCTACACCCACAATGTATCACACTTACCTGACCAACAGCTTGTCTGCTGCACCAACATTTCTATAATGGTGTTTTTTTCTCCAAATAACTTACTAACTTAATCTTCATAGAGTATTATATGACTTTTGTTAATTCTGTAGTTGGAGGTCCAGTCAAGGAAGTTGTTCCTGTGGAAGATTGGTGTGCATGACCAGAAGGAGAAGGTGTTCGAGATGAGACGCTGGAACGAAGCGCTGGTCACCAACATGCTGCCAGAGCATGTGGCCAAACACTTCCTGGGCTCAAAGAAGAGAGATGAGGTACTTATGAGCCTGTTCCAAGTTACAGTATTGTTTAAATATGTGGGTGTTTGTGAAAATAGAAAACATCATGAGTGAGGAATATCAAACAGCATAACTAAACAACTGAATGTAACATTGTTAATTCATCATTAAAGTAATGATGGACCCATATGTGACATTTGCACCTTAGTGCAGGGCAATTAGTTGCATATATCAGTGCCATCTTGTGGTCAATTTCATGATTACACACTTACAAACTTTATCAGAGTAAAAACATATCAATTTAAAATCAGAGCCAACTAACATCACATCATTTCTCATTTGTAGGAGCTGTACAGCCAGTCATATAGTGAAATAGGTGTGATGTTTGCTTCCATCCCCAACTTTTCTGATTTCTACACTGAAGAGAGCATCAACAACGGAGGCCTCGAGTGTCTCCGGATTCTCAATGAGATCATTTCAGACTTTGACAGCGTGAGTCACAGCAGTGCTTTCTACACGACTAATATTGCAAATCTCACGTGACATCAGGGTGTGGACACCTACAGATGTTTTAAATCCATACTCTCCTTTACTAATTGATGACGCTGTCTCCGTCAGTTACTAGACAGGGACGAGTTTCGCTGCATCACGAAGATCAAGACAATAGGAAGCACCTACATGGCCGCCTCAGGACTCACTCCAGAGAGCAACACAAACGCATACAGCACCCGCAAGGTGATACTTAAACAGTTTATGGCAGGGATGCACCAACAAGGATTCATTTTAAACCAAATTAAATCATGGCTTAACTTTAAGTTATGTTGCACCAAACTTTTAAACTATCTTAAACTGAGGAACAATAAATTTAAAACTCAGTTTAGTTTTTACTCTAAACTGAGTCATTTAAAATGTTATCCAGTATTAACTTTAAACTTATACTTAAGGAGGTTTAACTTTTAATGACTTTTAATGAGGGACAGTCAACCCACTTGAGTTTTCTGATGTGTCACTTTCGTCTTTTATTACATTTTCTGCCAGACAGCCGCTTTTTCCTTGTTGTGTTGTTGTCCGTATTTTCTATCTTCTATTTTTTTGCCATATTGCTCCAATTATTCAACCTAAAAAGTTTTTCCCAAAGGAGGAGAAATTAGAGCTTCTCTGCCAAGGCATCAAGGCATTATTTACTCAATTTAAAACTAGTTTTGCTAAACTCTTATTAGAAGTAATCTTGGTTTAAATTAATCTTTGCTGGTGCAACTCAGCCAATATCTTACAAGTATATCTCATTACAAGTATAACATTCTGTTGCACCATTTTTTCTTAACTGGTGCTGCATTTTGTGATGATTTCAACTTTGGAAGTTGTACTTTTGTTCTGCAGCCAGAGGACCAGTCAGTGATTGAGCACTGGCAGCACCTCGCTGACCTTGCAGACTTTGCCTTGGCTATGAAAGTCACCCTCAACAACCTCAACAAACAGTCCTTCAACAACTTCATGCTCCGAATCGGTGAGCGTGTGCGTGGGTGTGTGTAAGTCTGTCTGTGTGCACATTAACAAGCGTGCATATGTTCATGTTTCCATGTTGATCCCCTTCAGGTCTGAATAAGGGTGGAGTTTTGGCTGGAGTGATTGGAGCTCGTAAACCTCACTATGACATCTGGGGCAACACCGTGAATGTAGCCAGTAGAATGGAGTCCACCGGAGTGATGGGAAACATCCAGGTAGCACAAACACAGAGGCAGAAAAGCAACACACTTGAATGTCTCTCTTTTCCTTATTTCATGCTCAGTTTCAACTCAGGATTTTGTCCATCTCCTTTAAACGTAAGTCATGCTGTGCCCTCAGGTGGTGGAGGACTGCTATGACATCCTGAAGGAGTATGGCTTCCGCTTTATCCGGAGAGGGCCCATATTTGTCAAAGGGAAAGGGGAGCTGCTGACCTTCTTCATGAAGGGAAAAGACAAACTTACTAACAACGGCGGTCAAGTGACCACTGCCCTTCCACATCAAGTTGGGGACCTTTCTTGACCATGTTCACTCAGTGAAATACCATTAACACAAGGCCAGTTTCTCTCATATACTCTTGCAAGTTATTTAACAAGATCTTACACTCTGTAGGAAAACAATTAAATAAAATAGTGCAATAATGAGCATTACAACTGTGAAATAGCATTGTACCCTCAAATATGTCCGTGAATGTTCTCATTCGTCCAGGTCATTGTAAGCCAAAGCAAGATTAAATCGAAAGCAAGAATGCTTCCGATTTAATCTTGCTTTGGCCTACCCTCAAATAACAGTTAATAACTGAAGCTGGTTCTGTATAATTGTACATAATTCAGGAATAAAGTTGATGATCTCACGGAGCTCCTATACATTACAGATTTTATCACGTTGCACTTGATTCCTAGAGTGCTATGAGAATTACAAGCTTGGAACAGACATTTAAATTTCTTTCCTTTGTTGTTTACTTTGGGCTCAGGTTTTGTAAAATAATGTAGCTTAATCACTGTGTATTTATACTGTGTTAATAAAACATGTTTGCACTAAGTTTCTGAGATTATTTTGTGATCTTGTTGGTTGGTCAACACATTGTGAGCAGCAGTGCTTGAATTGGATTCAACACAAGTCATCTGCACAACTTACACATGCAGCTTTTATGGTTTGATTAGAAGATGAGCCCATAGAGGATGTAAAGGCTCTGCACACAGGTGGTATAGATGATTCTGACAGACTAGATTTATGTTCAGGGTGAAGATGTGCAGAGCGATACGGTAACCAAATTCAAGGAAACAATTGGAATAGGAAGTTGTCCCACCTTAGTTATAACCATAACAGAGTCTGTCCACACTCCATTCAGGCAAAATGAGTAAAGGCAGGTAAACAGTGTTGCTTGCATTCATTATCGTGTGATTGGCCGTTTGTCACTTCTCATGCTTGTGGTAATTCACGATTTTTGAAAAACCTTGAAAAAACCATAAATATCCTATTCAGACAGCTGGCTCCATCCCTCCTCTTAACTACTGTAGCTGGTAGTGGCTGCAAGTCATCAACAACTGATAGGCTAAAACATGGCTCACCTGCTACCACATGTAACTAGATACATGTTGTTAAATTAAAATGTGACTGTAATTCCTTACAGTTACTGAGAAAAATATGTAAATCAATTACAGTTATTAATCAAAATGTTGGTGATTACGAAGGGTTACATCCTAATATTCTTTTCAGGTTGCTGGGTGGAGATCTACACTCCACTGAGTGCACTCTTCTAGTTTTTCATGTATTTATTTTATGCTAATTAGCAATAGGAACTGATAAGTGATATAATTATAAATACAATGGAAGTTCCTCTGGTCAGTCATTACTTGTTTATTCTTTAATTCACTGATGAATTCAATCATTTACACATAGCAATAAGACATTGATCTATCTTTTTCCTGAGCGGTTTAGTTAAAAAATTGACTTGGGTTGATCAGTTACAAGCACAGTGTGTAATGTCTACAAGTGCATGGCCCTACTACAAGAAATCTAGACGGCTGAAACCTGACTCTTATTGTCCAGACTGGTTCACAAGAATGGCTTCCTTACACTTAATGGAAATGAGTCACGCATAATCTTATTTGTTACACCTGTGTTTTTCCTGCTAAGTCAGTTATAGTGTTGTTTTTATCCAGTGGTAGAAGAAGTATTCAGATCCTTTACTTAAGTAAAAGTACCAATACACTGTTAAAACACTATTATAAGTCTTTTATTGAAAATGTTATTTAAGTAAAAGTGTGTAAATATCAACAGGAAAATGTATTTAAAGTATTAAAAGTAAAGGTACTCAATGCAAAAAAGGGCAAATATGACTATTATGCTACAGTATTATATATTACTATGCTGGTATATTATTAGATTATTAATACTCGTGCATTAATGTAAAAATAGATTTCACTGTTGTAGTGCTTAAGATGGAGTTATTTTTAGAAGTCGTTTGTATAGGAGTGCAATGAATGATTATTATGTATTATTCTGCCGATTATTTTCTCGATTAATCGATTGGATACTCAGACCCCAATGTACAATAGTTGGCAATTAATTTTCTGTCAATGATTTTTAACAAAACAAAGCTCCTTGTACTGTATATTTTGTGTGCAAAACTAAAGCTTTCAGATAAATGTAGTGGAATAGTACAGTGTTTCCCTCCTACAGTAGTTACAGCGGTAGACACTGGTTTCTCTCTTTATTAAAAACTGAATTGAAATAACTATATAATTGAACAGTATTAATACTGATGCAGGTGATGGTGATGACCATTTTAAAGGTTTTTAAAAGCGACTGGAATGAATATATAGATTAAGCTGACAGATGTGTGACAGCTTTTTTATGTGAGTTTTATGGTTAGGACAAATTTTCTGTCAACTTTGAAGGAGGTTCTCAGAGTAGCATACAGAATATAATAACCACCCTTACTCTCTATGATATGTTTAAATATGGACTGGTCAGGACTAGCTGTTTTCTATTTACAATTCTATTATTATGTGTCTCATATTTTCCATTTAGTGATCATATAAATTTGTCTGTGAAGGTTCTCAGTCATCCAGGTCATGGTATTCGTAGCTAGGTTTGTTGTAGGCAACTGGACTTCATAGAGTTCTTCAGTTCTGACTGACTGGCTTGGGAGTTCAGGTATTAAACCACTGTGTGGTCGTTAACACCTGGAGGGGGCATGTGTCTCAATTGCCCCCCTTCCATTGTGTGGACCTTCATCATATAAATTAAACTTCTTAGCTTCTAAAAGCATCCTACTTACATTAAGCTAATTAATTTAGGGCGATATGATTTAGTAAGTGAGGGGTTTAGTTGAGATGTAAAACCTGGACACCTGTGGAAAATCACCATACGGTTCACACGTTATGCTAATTTAAAATTCCGGATATATTAAAGTCAAGTCTCTGGAGACTTTCAAATGAATTTTAATGTGATGTGTTATTGTTATCAGTTAATTATTATGCTAACTAGGTCCTCTTGCGCCTCCCATGGATGATAATTCTACCCGGAAGCCTGGTAGTGTAGGAATTTCCGCTTACGTCAGGGCGTCAGGACTCCATTAGAGCTGCTGCAGCTGTTTGAGAGAAACAACAACAAAAACGGGCTAACTGACAGCGCTCTCACACTGACAGTCCGCTCTGAGCCCGACAACGAGGCCTCAAACCTGGAAGCTTAACCTTTATTTCCCACCCGGAGCTCCGCCGGCTTCTAACCACGGCCGCTCTCGGTGAGGAAACTCTGGCCTCCGCTTCCTCCTCCTCCGACTCGGACACCGGTGGAGCGTCTCCGCCCCCGCGGAAGAAGCACCGAGCCTCGGCGGCGGAGGGAGCAGGAGAGCCCGGGGCTTCAGCAGTTGTAACAGGCCTCTCCGGAGTTGTCCTAGGACTTGCTACACACTCTCAAGCCACCTCTGCCATTCACTTTAACCGAAGTGTCGTCAACAACCTCAGCAGCAGTATGCAGGCAAACGGGGCAGGACAGGGACAAGAATCCTCGGAGCTCTCCTGCCTAAACAGCGCACAAAACGGGGAGTCATCCTCGGCCAGCGGAGCCCACTCTAATGGGCTTCTCTCCAGCACAGACAACGGGAATAGTGTCGGTACCAGTAACGGGTCTTCAACCGGTCCAAGTTCGGGGACTTCGGCAACGGCTTCGAGCTCGGAGGTCGGCTCGTTGAAAAAGAAAAAACGACTATCGCAGGCGGAGGAAGATGTCATACGATTAATAGGGCAACATCTCCACGGACTAGGGCTGAAGTAAGTTTATTCAAAGTCGAGGGGAAAAAACTACAAATGCATCTATTAGCGTTAGCGTTGAACATGTGAAGTGTAATCTATTTATTACTGGTGGTGTTTGGCATGAAACTGCGAAGTAGCAGCTGGTAAAAGCGCTATTAGTGCGCTTGACAGACACAAACATGGGGGGATGGGGTAGTTAGCCTCTGAGCTCGGCAGTTGGTCGTCCTGTCTAGAAGGGAACCCTTGACTTGCGGGGGTTCTCGCGATATTTGTATATGTTATTTCTTAATTGAGCAGTTTCTTATAATTAATTGTGTTTTATACTGCGATAACGGAGTGTTTAAGATCTGAGTAAGTTTCAAGACGAAAAATCACTTGGTACGAGGTAGGCAAAGATCATGGATTTGGTTAAAATGCTCACTCTCGCGAGATCTTTCGCTGGTCTGGAGTTACCTTCTAGACACGACGGCAGTTGGTAGAAAGAAGGGGTCCATCTTGCACAATAACAGTTAGCTTGTCGGCTAACAGCACTAGCCTGCGCTGAAGTGGTGTGTCTTGACATTAAACCCTCATACAAACATAAAATACAAGTTAACATTTGTCTACTTTACGTCCACATTGTGAGCCGCAGTGTGTTTTATGTGCCAGCAGCGCCATGATGCGTTAATTAACGTTATGGATTTCTCACTAAAGGCATTACATCATCTAACGTTTGTAACGTTTATTCACAGAACACAAGATTTGCTGTTTTGTTAGGATTTGCAGCGCATAAAATCCATGTCATGCGTATGGAGAAGCTTGATTTAGCTTCTTTATTAAATACAAGCAGGATTATCAGGTTTGCATTTTACATTTTTACGTTTTGGGAAAATAATGCCGAGGAAATGTTAATGTGCGGGTTGTCAGGATGGTTGGTGGTTTTCTTCATTTTCCAGCTTGGCTGCGTCGGGAAAATAGTGTTTGCAAGCCCGTGTGGGAGGCACATTAATAGGTCGACCACACTGTAATAATAACCAGCATGGTTATGAAAACTGCCTTGGTTATTTTAGTATTTAGAGTACAGCCTTTGCATGCATTGAGCTGTCATTTCAGAGCTAAGGTTTTATTTATCACATTAATCACAGTTATCATGATCATGATAACTTTGTCTCTAGACTGATGTCTTCATTTTTCTGTCACTGTGTCAGAGCAATGTGTCCACGCTCAATCACACAAGCAGTGACGTGCATGTATAAGGGCATGTATTTATTTAAAGACGGCCGTCAATACCGTGGGCGACAGTTGGTCCTGAATTGAGCAGAATCGCTTGGTTTCATGGCGGCTGAAGAATGCGCTTTCTACCAGCTGTTTTAGATGGAAGCCTGTGTTTGAATCTAATAATAGCATAGTGGGGTTTTCAAGGAATGTATGTCTAGCCCTCTTCTTCAATGTGGCTATGTGTTGGGTAGCTAGACATCCGCAGATCTCTGGTATCCAGCCGAGAAAGTGTAGTTGCCATTACAAGGTATTATAAAAGACAGCAGAGCATCGCTATGTTTACAAAGAGGGTGGGTCAGGGGGATACATGATGGCATTGCCTGGCATGAAACAGAGCCCCTACATTTCAGCTGGGGAAATGCAAGAGAAATCAGTTTAGCAGCAGCCAGCTGGATGAGAGGCTCAACACAGAGAGGGCTGCTGCGCCACTCCATTGATACCTGAGAATGATGTCATCATGCTGAAGGTGTCAGCCACCCCCATCCCCATCCCACTTTCATTATCACCGCACACACACACATCTCAGCAGACCTGTTTGTGGTGGAGTGTGTTTAGCAGAGAGGTGGTGTTTGGACAGATGGTCATAGTTCATGGTTGACAGGCTGAGAGGATGATGTCAACTGCAGTGTAAGCTGGGTTCATGTTAGCCAACCTCCTACTGTCCACAAATAATGCCCTAGTGACACAACTGCTCTGGGCTGGCTTCCTCAGATATTGTTGGCCATGAAATTACCCTCATCCCATTGTCAGCCAATGACGTTATTATTGTCAGCATGCTAAAATGAAATGTTGCAGATCTCCCACCTTGTAAACTTAACACAAGCACAATGGTGACATGCCATTGGGGGTTTAAGAAAATATTAATACTCTTGAGTATTGTGATGTTATGTTTTGTGATACTGTATAGATTCTCAAAAACAAACACTCTTCACTCAGATGTTATGCATGTGAAAATTTAGATATCAATATATGACCTTGTCGAAATGTATTGAATCATAACTCCTGTATCATGATATGTATCATATTGCCATATTCTTGCCAATACTGGAATTTCTATCCTCAACACAATACCTTGAAAATTTTCAATATTCTGTCTCATTTTCACTACCATAGGAAAAACTACATTAAGGCCGAAGAGTTTTAGATTTTTATTAAAAGATCAATGTAGGCTATATCATGAGACAAAACCTTACCATTTTAGAAACTAGCGTCCAGCAATGGCGGTGTCCAGGTGATTGAATGATGAGTGATGCTGTGCCAGGCCTCTATAAGGTGCAGAGTCTTGATGCAGACATCACGACTGCCAGCCACTCAGAACTGGTGAAATGGTGTAGGTGCTTCTGTGGATACATGAGGGGGCGTATCCCATAGTGAGACATTGAAACAAATGCTGTGAAAAAGAGCCATTTTAGAAATATTCAGAGTTATATTCCTGTTAGATCAGGCCTTTAGAAATACCTACATTATCTACTTGATTAATCTTTGAAATTAAGTAAATTTAATAGTGTCAACTCGCTGTCAGAGAGACTGAGAAAGCACAGCTGGAACTGGTGTATCAATACTGCAGGAAATGAGTATTGAAAGCACTTCAAATATTCAGAATCTGTATGTATCAATGGGTCAGTATTTTTGACCACTCTATTAGACAATCAAGAAAGTTGAATAATCTGCCCCGAGATAAGATAAAATAAACTTCACTGATGCAGCACTGGGAAAATTCACTCTTTACAGGAGGGCAAAGATCAGAAGTACAGGTAGAAAAAAAAGAGTGGGTGGTAAGAAAAATGCAAATAGAATAAAAATATAAAATATGAATAAAAAAATGTACACACAAACTATCTACACCTTTCACTTTTACAGATATATGAATAATTGTTAATGATAATTGCACACATGTTGTAATAGGCATGTACTCAGAGAAAAAAATATAAATAATAATGCACCATAAAATGGATAATTGCACACAGCTACAGAGATTAGTTGCACACAATATAAGCAGCAAATTCACAATGAGATAGATATTGTATGGGATGGTTGGGATGGGTGGATGGGTGGATGGTGGATGGATGGTATGCCCACAGGCTAACTTTTCAACATCATAATGATGAGCTCACATTTTTTAGTCCTGACTGGGCTCTGAAATATTACCTTTGAACATGATTCTTATTTTTATAGTCATTAAAGTTATCCTCTCCTTTGTATTATACCTGGTTTTTATCAGCCTAACATTGTCTGACTTTCTCCCTCCTCCTTCTCTCTGTGTCTGTCTCTGTAGTCAGACCGTGGACCTGCTGATGCAGGAATCAGGCTGCAGACTGGAACACCCCTCAGCTACCAAGTTCCGTAACCATGTCATGGAGGGAGAGTGGGACAAGGTTGGTCTTGAGTTACCATGGTTACCTAATAGCAAGTCCTTTGATGGGCCGTAAATTGGTGACCTTTTTAGTGTAGCTGAACTGTTGGCAAAAGAAATCATATTGCAATTATTTTGACAGATATTGTGATTGCGATATGAGTCACAATTTTAAAATGTTAATTTTTGCATTTCATTTTCTCTGAAAAATAAATAAAAACCATGATGATGGGATTTTTGCTGGGGTTTGTACAAAACAAGCATGTTTCTATTATGTGTCGAGAAAATGTTTTGTAGGCCAAGGCATCTCTGTAGCACCACAGTGCTTCATTTAATGGTATGTTGGGACCAATCTTACCTTTATGAAAAAAATTGCACCTCCTGTGATTTGGATATTGCACTCGGCCATATTTCAGTTTCGATATTTGAATTAATTGTTCAGCCCTACTTTCTAGTGATCTATTGTCTATATAATACTGTAAGATGAAGAGCTTTTGTGATCAAGAAACCAACAGATGATGTATATCTCAGATCATCTCATATGACTCACCGACAAAATCAAATCTGATTTTTTTCCTTTCAGGAATTATTGAGTAAGGCCAGGGAAAGCTTAAGCAAAGTACTTTAAGTGGCCTTCATTTGGGCCACAGTTGCACAAGCTCAAACAATTACCAATTTGTACCAATAAAATTATTATCCTGACCAACGGGTCTTACTGTTAAACTAATATTTGGCATCTGAACTGGTCATTTGAGGGCACATAGCTTTATTGATACTCTTTAACAGTCAAGCCCAGAATTAATGTATTTCATGTCATTGATTGTGGTCAGCTGGCCTTGCATTTTTAAGGAAGAGTATGTGATAAAATAAAACTGCTTGTTATAGTTATGCCTACTGAAAAGTCTAGCGTAACATTTTCTGCCAGTTTTCAAACAAAATAACAAGGCACATGTCTCATTTTGTCATTTTGTACCCATTATTATGTTAAAAAGGAAATTAAGGTTTATAAGTGCACCCAAAGCAAAGCAAAGCAGAGTGTTCTTGCAGAATGTTGAGGGCTCCATTAGGCCCAAATAATGTGGAATTTGAAAACATTAGGTTTATATTAGCACATTCTGAGGAGATTTTATGTAATTGGCTTTTAAATCAACACTCTCAGCAATATAACCCTGTTCTCACTGCACAGTAACTCTCATTCCAACATTTTAGAACTGAGGCTTATAAAAGCACACATCTTATTAAAAAGGGCCTTGTGAATCTTCTAGAATAATGAACCTGTGTCAGGACTGCAGGAAGGAAAATTAATACCAGCCTCAAGCCAAATGGTGGTAAATATTAGGGTGTGTTGGGTAGCTTTGTGCTCTTTATAAACCAATCCTTAACCAGCCACTCATTTAGTATTTGTTTTGATTCCAAAAATCAATTTTTTTTACTGGCAAAATAATGAAAGAGGGCAGTATTGCATGAGAGACATAAATCTGTTATGTTACCTTTTTTAATTATGATCATAGCACATGTACCTCAGCTCCATTGTTAAATCCTCAGTTTACTCATCTTAAACAAGAAAGTGACCATAAGATCTGTATTACTGCACATATGATTAGTTTTTTTTTCCTGTATGCATGGAAACTGCTGAGCTAACCATTTCTCTCTCTGTCTCTCCCCTCGATCGCCCTCCCTTTGTTTTGGTCCAGGCTGAGAATGATCTCAATGAGCTGAGAGCACTGATGCATTCTCCCAATGCTATTGTGGTAAGCTCCCCTTGCCTAAACCTGAACTCGCCTGAATGACAGCCGCTCAGTTAGGAGGCACAGCTGGAGGTTCTAGAATGGTACTGCTATAGTGCAGGGCTGTAGGTTCATGTTGTGGGACGCTGAAAGCTATAATGTTCTGGATGGCGCCACGGACACCACATTAGATTTAGGGTATGAGTGCATGTCATGATTCTCTTGTTTTTAAGCAAAATGTGGTTTGACTTAACAAGTGTAATTTATCTTCTATTCTTTTAGTTTGCTCTTGGATTGATTAAAACATCTACACTCAGAATAGGTTTTTTTAAAAATTTTTTTTAGTCTGATTTATACATTTCATGGAACTAGAGCTCTACTGATTGGCTAGGCTAGCGATATTAGCCTGTTGCAGATATATTGTATTGATGCAGTACATACATAACAAGAAATTACCGTCAAGAAATGCCAAAAATAGCTTGGAAGTGGTTTAGATTTTCTTCATTATACTTTTTTTTTTTTTTAACTAAAGCTGCAATAATTAGACAACTAATCAAGTAATTGTCAACTAGGGCTCCAACTAACGGCTATTTTCAGTATCTATTGATCCACTGGCTACTGTCACAGTTAATCATTTAGTCTGCAAAATATCAAAAAACAAATGTGAAAAATGTTCTGAACATTTTCCCAGAGCCCAAAGTGATTACTTCTTATTGCTTCTTTTATTCAACCATCAGTCCAAAACCCAAAGATTTTTCATGACATTTACTACCATAAATGACAAGGAAAAGCAGCAAAACTTTACATTTAAGAAGCGGAACTAGCAAATGTTTAACATTTCTGCTTGAAAAATGACTGACAGAATCGATTATCCAAACAGGTAGCAACAAATTTTCTTATGATTAATCAATTGAGTGACTTATCACTGCAGCCCCATTGTCATCCATTAAATTAACTGCCAACTATTTTGATAATCGATTAATGGTTTTGAGTCATTCTTTTGACAAAAAATCTCCAAATTCTCTGATTTCAGCTTCTCAGTTGTAAACATTTTCTGGTTTCTTTAGTGCTCTACGATGGTAAACTAAATATCTTTGTGGACAAAACAAAATATTTGAGGACATCACCTTGGCCTCTCTGTCCAACAGTAGTCCACATTTTAAACAATTTTTTGACACTTTAAAGGATCAAATACTTTATTGATTCATCAAGAAAATGATTGACAGATTAATCCATAATAAAAAAAATTATCATCATGCAACTGTATTGTCAACATGAGGTTTTGTTTTTAAATTGAGTATATTTAGTTTAATACACATAATTGTCACATTTAATTCACCAATCAGCCAATATGTAATTATCAGAAAGTTAAAATGTCGTTGTCGCCTTTAGAAATTCTTTTAATTCAGATGTTATTACAAGAGTATAACCATAGCTGTGTTCCAGTTTCACACTACATATTTTTAGAAAAACTGTTAACTTTATTTTAAGATTTGCAAATTTGAAATTGACTGGTTGACTGAATTGTTTCTTATTCATAAAAAAATGATAAGTACACGTATTGTAAATGTCAAGGTGCTACACTTGGAAGATCATTTGTATGATAGTACATACTTCCCAGTATTAGTTTGAAAATGGGACTCAGCTCTGTCTAATTAGTCCCAGCTAGTGTGCTAATTAACAGGCAAGATGAGCTTCAGAATTAGTCCCCCATGTCACAGACAGACTTAAGACACAGAGGAGCCGGCACTTGACCAACTGCCGTCACCAGTTGCATTACTGAGATAAAGGCTGTGGCTTCTGGTCTTCAGCTCTATGTTCCATGTGGGTAGCCATTTTAGGTCTTGAGTTGTAGCAGGTTAGTGTTGTCATTGTCAACATGACTTTCACTGTAGCTCCAGGATGCAGCTCACTTATATCACAGACCTAGTTGGAGAGTTAGGAGATGCCTGTGTGTTTGTGCATTCTTTATTTGTAGACTTGTGGGTGGATGTTTGTTTGTTTTTTTTAATTTATGTGCTGTCGTTGTCGGGGCTGCAGCTCCTACTGCATACCTGAGATAAGACAGATACTCTTAATAACACACATGTTTGCGCTGACTAGGAGCAGTGACTGGTAAACACTTGCCAGTGGTCTTCTTTTTGAATTAATGTTGACATTGCGCATCTATGAATATTTTAATGACAACATGCTGTCATGCAATATGTTACCACTGTTTCAGGTTTTGATGGCAATACTGTCATTTTTATGTTTGTTTGTTGTTTTTTTTAGATGAAAATCACAAATTTAAAATTTAAGCTTATGTCACTCTTTTCTTTCTATCTTCTCTGCTCATTTCAGTTTTTATTAAAAAAAAACAACTCTACTCTGTGTGTCTCTCTTCTTTTATTCAGCGTATGAAGTTCCTGCTGCTGCAGCAGAAGTACCTAGAGTATCTGGAGGATGGCAAAGTCCTGGAGGCTCTGCAGGTGCTCCGGGGAGAGCTGACGCCACTCAAGTACAACACAGATCGCATCCACGTACTTAGCGGGTACTGTTACAAGTTTAATTTTGCATCCGTCTCATAGCAGTCAGCAGACAGTTCAGCCTGTCTACACAAATACACACCTACAAACAGTTATATACCCCTGTAGCTCAAAGATAGCTCTGTAATCACTAACCATACAGCTCCCACCGTTGGTGGTGAGCCAACTATGTGCCAGACATTTTAATGGAGGCCAGTTAGTCTTTAGAACTGAACATATCTCTGAAGATACAGGACAGTTTTTAACCAGTCAACTCCACTATGTAAATGAAATTATAAATGGTATAAGTATTTAGAGGTCCAGTGTTTTCACATGGCTATTGTGTATCAAGTTACACAATAAATTGTAGGGTAGGATGCCTGTTTTTTGTAGAGATGTATATTTATCTCCAGGTAATATGTGTCCCTCTTTAAGTCCCACCCCTTTTTGCTCTGTGCCCCAATAATAGTTGAGCAAGCTGGTACCCAGCTTAACTTTCACCTTTACTGTTTATCGGTCTTAGATAGGGCTATGTGCTAGGCCTGCCCAAATTCCATACTAACATGCTATTTAGTACACTGAAAACAGTATGTGAGATTTTTTTTTTTAAGAATGTCTGAAACCTTAGTATGACACAAATGGTATGCTCACTGCATAGCATTTTCAGCGAGATATTACAGTATGCAAGCACTGGACATCACTCAAGCATAAATATCACACAATGCAACACAGTATTGATGACAACAACACCACCGTAACAGAAAAGGGCAGACAGCAGTCAAGACGTCAATAACACTTCAATTTAAATGGAAATAAGATTTCACATTGCTATATTTTAAATTAGTTAATTCTTGGTACAGATTACCATGGTTACGTGTTTCCAGTTGGCAAGGAGAACCTCAGGAGATGATGTGAACAGTGCTTCCAAAAAGATGCATACTACCTTTTATTTACAATAGTGCACATTTCGGGTATGTAGTGCATATTGTGTGATTTCAGATGCAGCAATAGTCACATCTTAACTTGGCTAATGTTAGCCAAATGCTAGCTAAACATTATCTTGAAGGGATCGCCCCTTAAATTGGCATGAGGGTGAGTAGATAATGACTGAATTTTCATTTTTGATTGAATTATCCCTTTAAGATTGATATAGACTAGCTAGCTAATGTTTTGCTAACATAAGCTGTAGGGGTGGGTAAAAATATCGAAAAATCGATGCATCGTAATTATCCGCCCCCTAATTCAATATCGATTAAGCAAACCCTCTGAATCGATTCACCTCCTGGGCATTGGGGGCGCTGTGCGCAACATCTTCGTGTGATTCGCGTTTTAAGGACGGAGGCTGCACGCGACCAAACAACAACAATATGGCGACGAAGGCAAGCAAGTCTTTAAAGTGATACTCCACTATGCGAGAATAAGCCATTTTATATGTACTCACCACTATGCCAATGTGATGATAAGTGAAGATCTTCAGTTCACAAAACAAT